>JBBIGC010169363.1:0-15710 GCA_037576955.1 Lepidarchus adonis
TTCCAAATTTTTTAGTTCTGTTTTTGAATAAAGGGTTAGAAATGAATGCTTTTCTTTTTTATCCGATTAATCGAAAACATAATCGACAGATTAATCGATTATTAAAATAATCGTTAGTTGCAGCCCTACTTGATAGCCTACATATAATACACAAGTTAAGACTTTCAACCACTAAGCTCATGTGGTCAGCTGTACCCTTTGCTGTCCTGAAGGTTTTACAATTGCTTCACAATTGATAAATATGGACTGACCGTTCTGATGCTCGCAGTTTCTCTGCTCCCTGGGTGTACACTGCCATGGACCAGTCAACACAGCGTGCAAAGCCCTCCTTCAGCAACAGCTCTGTGATGTTCCCATTCTTCAAACATAACAACATAAGTCAGTCTCCAAATAATAAATTAACACTAACAGCAAAAAAACAGTATATTAGGTACATTTCTGTAATTATCAGTCTGAATTAAACTGGAAAGGTGCTAAGCCCTGACACTCAAAGGGGCATACTGACAGTCTTACATGCACATTTCCTTATTGCAACATGGCTGCCCAGATCCAGCCACACAACAGCAGATCAAAAAGGGTCAGCAGGAGAGAGGCAAGGCTGAAAAGGAGCCGTCAAACATACTGTGCACTGTACTGACCACTGTTTACAAAAGATTAGCTAAAGAAGTCTTTTACAAGGGCAAAACACAGAGTAAGAACGATCTAAAGTGCTGAAACAGGTTCAAACACTTTCGCTTATTTTTTACTGCATTACGGTAAACCTTCCATCGCTCCAAAACAGGGTTTTTAACTCTGGTCTTGCAAAATGATTATTTCTCTGTTCAGACACACATGGTTCAAATCACCTGTTAACCACTATGCTGAGTGAGTGTGTTTGAGGAGGGAAACTACCAAACCGTGCTGGATACCAGCCTCCAAGACCAGAGTTGGGCACATCTGCACTTAAACATAACTACAGTTGAAGACCATGATAAGTTTCTTTTCCATATTTCACCTCATCCCGTTCAACCTGAATAACCTAATCAATCAAAATTAACAACTAAAGTTAATAATAAAAAAAAGTGGTTTTCATACTGGGTGGAGGATGGTGCCCAGGATTATCTGGTTGGGACAAGACTCCAAAATAATCTGTACATCTCTCTGAAGCAACCGAGACTCTGTGAAGAACTTTGCCTCAGCTGCGAATGGCTCTGGAGTTTCTGTTCCGTCAGCTTCACGTTTGAATGTTGGACACTGAGGAGGATGACAGACAGGTTTAGAGCTTTGTTTTATGGTATAGTAATAATATTTATTCTTTTTTTGCAAGTCAATTTGAGTCTATTTAAGCAATGTAAATATATGACAAAAAAGTGTTGCACATAATTTAACCATTTAATCTGGCTTGTTACTTAATTGTTAATATTGTCCATTTGAAATATTAAATTTAAAACAATTTATTCTAACTGACCTATTAACTGATTAACTTGTCTAATCTAAATCACTGATTCAGTTATGCCATTTGCACTCATTGCCTCTATTATAGGACATCTGCATGTGTAAACTGCTTTAAGGGGGTTTGAAGGGTGAATAGTTGTTACTCTACACAAGAACCATGCAAAATGACTCACCTTGACTCCAGAAAGCATCACCGTTACCAAGTAATAGTCCGGCAGTAGAAGCGCTCGTACAACACTGCCATCTCTAACATGTTCAATAATGGCTGCGTCAGGGGACAGATCAGAGAGGGAGAGAATGTAGAGTGAACAGATCAGGTTACATGGCATGATGAGTTAGAAAAAAGACAAAAAAAACAAGAAAAGAAAACCTAACAAACATCATATTCCATAAAACATAGAGGCTGAATTTGAACGTTAACTGTGTGGCAACTGCAAACATAACCTGAACTTCCAGTCCACTGTCATGAAGGCCACCTTCTGTATTTACAAAATACAGCACTGGGAGAAACAGGGTGCTGATAACTCCTGAAACTTTACCTATAAATCATTTTCACTTTCTCAGACTGCAGAGCAGCCACTGAGCTGAATGCATTCCCTGACCAGAAGAGAGAACACAACCAATTCTTTAAAGCTGCTCAGTCTCATTTGCAGTATGTTACCTGACTGTGCAACAGAGGTCAACTCAGAACAGCATCTGAGTCACCATTCAATTTGACTAAGAGAAATAAGCTCTCTCTCGCTCTCATCTGAATGAGGGGATGAAATAGGGGGAAAGTGTCGCAAGAAATGACTCAGTAGCAGTGTGTGATAAGGGCCAGAAAGCCACTGAAGTCAGATGAAATATAAAAACCATCCACTTTCACAAGCAAGTTATGAACAGGGAGAGGTAAACAAGCAAGGCTTTGAGTTACTTTTGACATTTTTATACAAGCACACACATCTGCACATTAAATTGAGTTCTCACAGTAAGCACACACATTTTCTAATCCTGATTTTGTGCTATAAGCTACAACTACAACTAGTAAGAGTCAGACAGAGGTCTCACCATTAACTGGCTTTTGGTGTGAAGAGTCCACAAAGTTGCGGGGGTTCTCAATGCTGTACTTCAAGTCACGAACTGTATGTGCTCCTCCACCCTCAGACCAAACACCTTTCTTAGCAGCCTTCGCTTGATCTTCCAAATCACACAGTCTGGCCTGCTCAGGACTGACACACACACACACACACACACCCACACATTAGAATTCTGGCGATAACAGATACACAGATGGCAAAAAAGAGATTTTAATTAATAAACATTCCCCCACCAGCATCACTACTTTAAGTCTCCTCTGGGTGGCGCTACTCAAATGAATGCAGGTGTTCATTGGCTTTTATAACGGAAAAGGTTGTGGATCATTTTGTACCAAGCGGCATCTTTGCTCGTCACGTTCCCACAATTGTTTAGTGTAGACATAAATGAAGCCGATAAGTGATCATAGTCAATGTGAGTAATAAACTCATTGCTGTAGAGCTTCTTTGAAAAAGGGGGGAAAGACCCAATAATGCAATAGAATGGTGTATCCCCATCTAGCACCTGCTGAACCTGTCATCACCAATAATTTTGATCATAAAAGAAATAGTGCTCCATAGGGACACAGGGTTAAACATCAGTGATGTGTGTTCAGGAGGTCGGCCTCTTAATCACACATCAGCAATGTGATTGGCTTTTTTTCCCTTTCCTGCTGGTCCGTGTCTGTGAACTTATGTTCTGGGTGAAGTTAACATCTGTATTAAACTACCTCGTGTTGGTGATTAGTTACCTTTAACATTATAGAATTCATTAATCAACATATTATAACGGATTTAAAACTATTATTAATGTAAATTAATACCCTGTCCAACCGGGTTTCTGCGATGTATCGCTATATCACCATCTTATCGCAGAATCGCTAGATTGTGATATCATTATCGTGGGTAATATATCGTGCATTGAGTTGTATCGTGAGATACCTTGTGATTCCCAGCCCTAGTCAGCAGCTATATCTTCTTTTTGCTAATGCATTGTGTTTAGAAACAGCTGTAAAGATAATAGTAAGTGTAATTAATTAACTTTAATATATACCACATATTTAGTGTCATAGCAAAAATGTTAAATAGTGACAGCATGAAAGAATAAAATGTCCTTTGACATTTTCAGATCAAATGCTAGCAGTTTATCAGAGGACTCTTAACTAGCCTTGTCTTTACAGCATTAGTAGTGCCGAGGCCCAGATTGAGAGGCGGCTCAAAAAGATCAGGCCCCTTTGAGGCCTCAGCAGCTTTTGATAAACCCTTCAAATGCATTAGTTCATTATCAAACCCCAACACATGTTTCAATTAAGCTCATTGTTGTTCAAAAAGCCAGCATTATCTTGAAGGGGAATTAAAATGTCTGACCATGACAGGCAGTCGCTAGAAGATTTTTAATAAGTTCCTATCAGTTTAAGTCACGCTGGTCCAACTAATGCAGAGAATGCAAGAGAGGTACAAACATGAAATTAATGAAATGTGTTTGTATTACAGTTTAAGAGGGATGGGACAAAGATCCAACTCACTTTTGATTAGACTAAGGCCTTGCCCACAAATTTAGGATAAATAAACGTGTTCTGAGCAACCAAGGCATTTTGTAATGGTGTTTAATTGACTTCGGTTTAACGTTACATTGCCGCTTGGTTGTCTCTGCTAAACGCCAATCTGCAGCCCAGACTGCAATGCTGTGTTTGTACCTATGGGGGCAGTAATGAGGCAGCCCTCATCATTTATTGGATTCATAATAAATAATAATTATAAAAAAAGAAACATTTAATCCACTGCATAGAGCAACATACATATACACACATACATACATACAGCGCCTGACGAATCATGGAATATATTTGGTCCACGCAGTGGTGGCCTAGTGGTTAGGACTTTGCCCCTGAGATCCGAAGGTTGCAGGTTCAAGTCCCAGCCCGGGCACCACTGAGGAACCCTTGAGCAAGGTACCGTCCCCATGATTGATAGCTGCCCGCTGCTCCACGTGTGATGTGTTAAATGCAGAGGACAAATTTCGTTGTGGTGACTGTGTACAAAGGTTCAGAAATCACTAATCACTAAATGCAATGTATGCGCTTTCTTTGCGCTCATCGGGATTTCAGTAGGAATTAATGCCAAGCAAATACGACATGCAATATACGCCAGCTCTCAAATCCCTTGTGGACAAACTGATTTGTTCCAATGTGCAGAAACTCTGCGTTTACTCAGCGCTCACCTGGCGTCACAAACGTCAGAAAAACGATTGTTTCAGACACTCATGTGGACAAGGCCTAACTGATCAATAAGCACAAAGAGTAATGATAGTGAGAGAAAATTAAACAGTGAGATAGACAGATACAGAGAGGATCCCTCTCTAAAATCAATCACTCGTGATGAAGGGGAGTAACTAAGCTTTGCGGTGCCTATTTTCCAAGCCCTGAAATCCCTGTTCCAAACAAAAAGCTTCAGAACTACTAAAGTTACTCTGATTGAAACAATTTCTGGTTGTCTACTGTGTATTACATAACCAACAGCAGATATTCATAGATTCTGTTATCAAATCTCACCTCTAGCTAGGGGTAGCAAATATGCCTAAAAAGTAGTATGATGCACAATATATCCCTGTATTTATTTTCAAAATTAATAAATAAGAGCCACATTTAACTTTTTATTTAAAAAAATAAATTAATTAATAAATAAATAAATACACCATTACACTTGGGGTAGTTCGAGCTGATATTTGGCCGGTCAAAAAAGACAGCAAGTAAAGGCAGGAATATTTTTATCTGTCATCTTTTGACAGATTTTTCAGGCCAAATATCAGCCCACATAATGTCAGTGTGTTGGCTTTTTTAAACAAGCTAAATGCAGCTCTGCAGGGACATCATTATTATTATTATTACTATTGTGTTCTATATTGTGTTATTTCTTACCCCTACTGGCCATCTTTAGCTGGTGGTGAGGCTTTGTAACAATCTGTGAACGATCTTAGGGTTATGTAATGGACAGTATGGTTAATAAGTAATATCACAATACATTCCAAAATCTATAGACGTTAACGGACAAAAGGAACCAAGAGAACCACATTCAAATTATACACCTCCCCACTGCACCACTAAGCATGGGATAGGTGGGATGATGTCTGGCCTACTGTCAGTCATGCAAGACAGCAAGCATAGGCAGGAATATTTTCAACAACGCTTTAATTTTGAATAATGCTGATTTCTGCTATCAGTTCATTATATTCTATAAGGATGTGGGGCTGGATAAAAGACGTCAGCGTACACATTCTGGTGTTCAAGCTCCTTAACTGTAAACTGACCCAAATTTTATCTGCTGGAATAAACTTTCCAAGTGTATTTTTTATTCTGTTCTTTTTTAACCATGGCCTATCGCTCCTTCATAACAAACATTGTCTTTCATTGCAGTCTTGATCAACTGCACTCATATTTGAACTATTTCTATTGCCTGCTGGACATTCAGACTGTAGTAAGTTTAGATTTATGGGCCATTTTGTATTATATATATATATATATATATATATATTATTGCTACACTGAGGAAATGTACAATATAAATTTTATTGCTTTATTCAATTGCACAAGAGAAGGCCCGTATATAAGAAATTGCTAGCAGCAAAATGTTAGTAGAATATAGTAAAATACATATTATTTAATGAACATTATAGCATATTAACCAAATATCCTAAGTCCTGAATTTACACTGACCCCATACATCATAGTGAGGGAACTGTAATTATTGTGGAGGGATTGTGGAAACCATGCTTGTCATTCAATCTCATGGTCTACACAGCCACAACAGATGGTTTAGAGAAGGTGAATGTCAATTTCTGACTAGATTTAGATCATATGAAATATGAGCTGTGTAAACAGTGCAGGCTGAATTATCAGTTTACATTAAATATAAATGTTAAACACACTACCAACCTACTTTAGTGCAAATGTTAGAATGTTAGTATATAAGACTATATACACTGAATGTTTTGGTGTTGATTATTAAACCATATCTAAAATACCAATATTTAACATGACCTGCTTTAAGGTACCAGCAAGCTGACGACTACATGAAACATATAACCGCAAGTGTAAATCTCTCAATTGCATCACAATTGACACATTCCATTACTGCTTTCCATTACTGCCACCAACCTTTACATTTTAAATGTCATACAGAGAATTACAGCTTCATTCCTATTAAACTTTGTTTCATCATGCATGACCACAAAGGGGCAGTCCTGCAGCTGCACACCACCATCATTATATCAACACTCAGTGTCCAGGTATAAAACTTCAGTATAATAAACAAGAACGAGAGTAAACTAGAAGGTAATGTTTATCAGGAATTACTTAATTACTTTAGCAACAGTACAAGAGGATAGTCACTTATATTGTTCTTAAATTTGGGCAAATCATTTTAGTCTGCTCATCCAGTCAACCTTTGTAGATAACTGTTCAGAACTGCCATGTACTCAGTCTAGGGCTGAGTGATATATGAAGTATACACTATGTATCTCTGCTTGTACCACGTGTGATGTAGTAAATTATTATATTGTGACAATTGAGTATAAATCCTAACTGTTCCTAATAAATCCTAATTGTTAAAGAGCATGTATTTTGCTTTCGAGTTTCGCTTTCTGCCCCATCAAAGCAGACAGCTCCACCCACACCATCCAGAAAACTCTCCTAGTGCATGTGTTTTATACATGACTAACAGTGGAGAGAAGTGAATCTGTGGAGATCAGTGAAAACCCACGTAATTACAGAGACATTAACTGGAGATGGAGGCGGACGAATTGGTTCTGAAGAAACAGCACTGGTTCTGTTATTGATTTATAACTTCATTATTTATAACTTTAAAATAAAGAGTTTGTTATATTAAACTTTGGTTTAAAATAGTCTTTGCTATGTTAAAAGCTAGTCTAAAATAAAGAGTTATGTGTTAAATTTTAGTCTGAAGTTTGCTATATTATATATTGGTTTAAAATAAAAGCATGTACTACGTTAAACTTTGGTTAAATTCATTATATTGCTATAATTTTATGAAATAAGGTTGAATTTATCATTTATACAGTGATTTAGAGTTTGATTGAGATATATATTGCGTATCGTGATAAAGTCTAAAAAATATTGCAATATTATTTTTATGCCATATCGCCCAGCCTTAACTCAGTCCATGACGTTTTGCTTTTACACCCCTTGTTAGAACTCACTCACACTGCAGAACCAACAAACAGCTCTTAATGGTAATACACTGTGTTAAGAATGAATATTCTAGTAGTAAACAATTTAAAGGTAAAACAATCAAATGTTTAGAGTTTACTGTACAGAATGACTAAAATAGGAGAGGGAAACATTGCTCATTTGGAAAGAAAAAATGTGGTTCAGACAGAAAGACCTTTTTTTCCTTGTTAAAAACAAATAGCCCAAGATTTCTCTGCCTCCTTTGTGCACTTCCGTTCAGGCTCTGAGGAACACACATACACACACAAACTTACTTGGTGCCTCTGATACCCTCTCTGCGGACTGTGGCAAGTCCTTCTGCAAGCAGTGATTCAGTAATGTTCTCTCCGGATGTGTCTGAGAGAAGTATAAAACAGTAGCATTACTATAGGTGATAAAACCAGAAGGATTTTTCTCCCCCACCCAATAAACATGATTTTACAGACGTATTGCAGGTCATCACTGCTTTCAGTACAAATGATGCAAGAGCTACTACGCTGAAATTCTCTTAACACATGAACTTTTATGTGAAGATTCAGTGGCAAGTGAGAAAACAAACCTGATTTTAGAGTTTAAACTAATTCCTATGTGCTGTATTAGGAATTGAGCATGTTTTAACATGTTAAATGTACTTTAAGACTTTTAAAAGTCTTAAAAAAGAGTAACAAAATATATTATTTACATTCATCTCCTCACTTCTCACTTTTGAGAAACGTGAATGGTTGAGTTCCAAGAAAATCTTACAATACCTGTGCCATTTTGGAAGATTTTTAGCTGGGATTTTACATTTTTTGATCCCTCAGGTGACTTTGGTGCCTTTTAACTTCTCGCACAACGTGCAGCGGGCTTCACTGGTTTTACCGAACCTTAAATGGTTCATTCTCCAGCCAGCAAATTAAACTTTAAAATCTAATGAAATACTTCACAAACCCTCCATCTTAATCCATGTAGATAAATTTAAAGCAGGTTGCTGTTTACATCAGCTATCAGTATTTGGTCTTGGTTATAGTCTTATTACCGCAGAGTTTATTAAACCTGGGGCTACATCACCATTGAAATACAGAACTACAACTTGGAACCAATATACAGTGTGGCATTTATAAGAATTTTGAGCTAGCAAAAAACTAGCATTAAAACACATACATGTTGACATTTAAGACCTAAACAGAACATGTTTTCAGAAATTCTAATGTTTTTAAGACAATTTCAGGCCTTTAAATTCGGATTTTAAACTTTGACACTGAAGAAACCCTGCGTTTTGTACAAAAGCACCTAATGTTACATATAATTTGAGGGCTGAGAGTCTGAATAACAAAGTTCAAAGGTTACCAGTAAAAGGTATATCATTCATGTCCAGACTGTAAAAACAAATATTGCTTACCCTTTCCCAGATACACCATGCCATACTCCCTTCCCATTGGGGATCTGTGCTCCACAGTGAAGCACACCTCTTTTCCAATCATCTTTTTGCGAAGGAATTCACGAGCCTGGAAAGCCCATGGCTGTAGGACACACACAGACCCACACACAGCGTTACCGTTATCTAACCACAAGAGGGAGCTACCTTGTAATCTATTCCATAAACATCACCTCACTTACACACTTTAAATCCTCACTCAAAACCCTTCTGTTCAAACGAGCTTTCTCTCTGATTAATTTCCACTGTCTACATTAATATGAATATAATTTTGAGTACAAATAATGCAAGAGCTACTACGCTGAAATTCTCTTTTATGTGGAGATTCAGTGGCAAGTGAGAAAACAAAACTGATTTTAGAGTTTAAAACTAATTCCTATGTGCTGTATTAGGGATTGTGCATATTTTAACATGTTAACTGTACTTTTTATAACTTCTTAAAGTCCATTATGAACCAAATTGCTGACCACGTTCATGTGCACACTGGTAAAAACGCAGAAAATAATTCCTAACAGCATAACAAAACCATGATAGTGAATAAAATTAAAAACACCAGTAGAAACTACCTCATCGGGTGTGTCTTTGGTGTCAGGCTGGTTCTGAGCGGCTCTGCGGGCAAGGGCACCAGCACGGATGTTGCTAAGGTTGATCTGCCGCTCTGGAGGAGGGCCACCTCGGGGCTGGCCTCTTACAATGATGGCACATCCAGACAAAACCTGGGAGAAACCAAGGGGAAAGTTTCTTATTATGACTTCTGCTCATTAAAACCTACATACAAAAAACAGCAAAGTAAAGCAAACATGCAGAAGGACGTCTTGGCCATTTAGCAAGACTACAAATGCAACTGGTTGCATTTAAACCTTATACAAACAACCCTACTTGCTTATTTGAGGACCAGGTCCAAAGATAAAGCAAAATAATGATGTAACGAAACAAAGAACACAATCAAATAAATCTGAAGTCACTTCTGCAAGTGCAAGAAATTGACAAATGTGTCCAGATAAAACGTGTGTACAGTTCAGAGTGTAACTTGTGGGTCTGTTGCGTGAAGTGCAGACATGTGACAATACCTCCACCCTCCATGTAGAAATCATAAATAAAAATCAGTTTCCTTAATAACATTAGGAATAATGGTGTTATGATCTGTAGCCGTCCTTTAAATTAGACAGGGAACTCTTTGTACATATTTTGGGGGTTCTAATGAGAATTAAATCAGTCAATCTAAAGATTTTGAAGTGTTTTAAAGGCTCAATCCACTTTTGCAGCTGGACAGCACAAACCACAGTAGAATGTGCTTAGTTCACAAAGTTTTGTGGATCTGTACTCGTCGTGAGCAAAGTTTCTGGTGAGAAACTAATGTCTTTCGATATAATGGGGCAATCTAAAAAGGTACGTTGATCATTTCGTGGATTTCTCCTTCACTGTTCCTGTTATTTCCTCAGCAGCGCAGGGTCCTGCACGTTAACAAAAGCAACGGGGCGAAAATCCGCCGCTAACAGCTACGTGTCAGTTTCTCCTCGCGGTTTCTGGCAAAGTAAACACTCAAATACAACGAGCCATGTGGACAAAGAGCTGCAGCTCGACATTCACATTTAAGCGGCTACAGAAGACGACCACTGGGCCTAAAGGGGACACAGGGTGACAGGGACTCTGGCCACAAAACATATAAATGACTCTTTTGCTTGGAAGCTGACCTTCGGTATAAACTAACGGTCCTTGCGCACGAGCCCAAGTTTAAAAATACAGTTACTGTAACAGACCAGAAAATGAGAGCATGCAGTGCCAAACTCAGACCAAAGTGCTTTTATAAGTTCACTTTACCCTTTTCACCCTAGTTAATTCGCCTGCTAGCTTCCAAAGACAATCTGAAGCAATGTTAACAGCTGGTGCCGCTCGTCTGAACACAACTTTGTAGAGAAACTTCGAGGCGACGTTGAACACGAAATGCAACATGGGTAAAGTAGTTTTTTTTAAAAACCTGGCTAGTTTATCAACAACTTGCAAAGTACCGAGCCAAGGGTGCTAAACTGACTTAGCAATGCAGCGGCTAACGGCTCTGCAGCGTGTTTAAAACTCGCCTCAACAGCTCGGTCACTTAGAAAACACGCGACTGAGAGGAAAAGTGTGTAAGTAAGCCTTCGGGAGATAAAATGTAGTTCGCCATATAGAACCCTGTGTTACTGGTGTGGCGCGCGCGGTCCTACCATCTTCACTATTCCTCTCTGCAGAGCAGGAGCTGGAGCCGGGTTGGACTGAACCGGGCCGGATACAGGAGTCGCCATGTCCACTGGGTTACAGAAGTCCGACGGGTGCTGTAAAAAAAACAAAACAACGGTGGACACGAGAGCCTGCTACGCGTGTTTTAGTCAAAAAGAGAGAAAAGAGGCTGAGCACAGTAGATCACGCTCGCTTAACCGGAACCATGCGAGGGGGTGTACGCGTCAAATTGAATTACTTCCGGGGTCAACCGTGCCTCAGCGTACGGCGAATAGAGCGTTTTCGCGGTGACGTAGCTGAGACGAAGTAGAAACATCCGGGCCACGGGACGGTGCGACACGTCAGCACACATTTAAAAAGCAAAAAGTGGTTCAACACATCAGCACGACTCCTGCACGTGCTCTGGCCCTATACTCACAGAAAAACTCCTGATTTATGCACATTTCGTATTGATTACAGCAACTGCTATTTTAATCTATGTTTAATTCGTACTTCGTTTGGCTCTAGTGAATATAAAAGCAGCAAAATAAATTAATATTAAATTCACAAAACCTTGCACCAAAAAAACTTTATAGCAAAGAGGGGGAAACATTAGCTTGAAATGTGAGTAAGTGTAATAGGATATTGAGTTATTCTGGTTTATTTATTTAGGTTTGTTTTAATGATGTTTTAAAACAATTAAAAGGACCCCTACTATTTTCAAATTATGCATTAAAAAGAGATTTTTTTCTTTATCTAGATAACCCTAGATTTCTTACAGCACCAATGTTATTCTTCAGTCACAAAGAAAAATGTGAAAAATAGGAACATAAAAGCCAAGCGTTACATAAATACTGCCTTCTCTATAAACAAAAAAGCTGTTAGAACAATGTTATATTTAATGTGTAGTTATAAGAGTATATGTTCTTTCTCTGGCTCTGATTTTGTAAAAAGATTATGTAGTTTCATGTATTATTTGTATGTGCATTATGTCTGTTTTTATCTGGCACTTTTGCAATTGCATGCTACTTATTCTATAATAAAATTATAACTAACAACAACAACAAGTATTATTATTATTATTATTATTATTATCAGAGTGATTGGATGCACCAATGTGGGATTGGGATCTTTTATTTTCATAAACATATCTTTTGGTGCAACTACTACAAATATTTAAATGCAAATAATTGAGTTTAAATCTCAATATGTTACCCGTGTATGGCTGAGAGAATGCAAATGAAAACATTTTAGCATGGTACTCCAACATTACCTTAAGCAAAGCGAATGAGTTATTAAATATAATTTTGAAAGTTTGGTTAAATCTAAACATCTGTCAGATGCTGATATGGTTCTTATATTATTGTGCACCTCTAATAATAGCCCAGAGAGTTCTCTCACTTTGAGTAATCCTGCTTCTCTCATGTTCACTTTAATTTGACCACAAGCTGAAGCTGAAACTACGGATACTCTGATCCTGAAGGCGGATTAGTGTCAGTTTAAAGACACATTTATCAGACTGAAGCTTTATGACTGAATGTCAGGTATGCACTGAAGTGTGTTGCCCTACAGCTGTAGCATTCTGTATTTCCACAGTACACTACTACAATGACCTGCATTTTCACTGAACCATACATACATTCATATGTTCTTTATTGTTTTGGAAAGCAAGCACATGTCGGTGCCATGAGCTTTTTATTTAGTTGAGAAGCAGGTGGTTGAACTCTGGTTAAACCTTCATGTGCATCCTTCATTCTTGACACCTTCAGGAGTCATAAACCAGGAATGTTACAGCCATTGAACACACACTGACTGTACAGTTACACTGATATGCCAAACAGATGCTCTTTTCCAATGTGACTTACAATGTAATCATGTTCCAAATGTAAGCAAATTTTCCAAGCACTCTTAACCTGGACGAGGACCTGAACCACAGTGTCAGAATAATTGTGACTATTTATATATATGTTTATTTATTTACATTTTTTTAATTTAACTTTTATTTAACCAGGTAAGTCCATTAAGAACCCATTCTCGTTTACAATGACGACCTGGCCAAGAGGCAGAAGCAACAATAATGATAAAAAAATAAAATAAATGCTACAACAACATAAATACGATTATAAATTCAATTCAATTGAATTAGATTTTAATTTATACAGCGCTTTTTACAACTGACGTTGTCACAAAGCAGCTTTACAGAGTAAAGCCAAAGGCGACAGAGGCAAGAAAAACTCCCTAATTATATAATAAATATATAATAAAAACAATTAAGAAAATGACCTTTCTCACATACAGTATATGCAGAGTAATCTTAATGCAGTCAAAAGCAGGAACTTTGGTCAGAAATGATTGTAATAATTTGCTGAAGGTAGATAATGAAACGCAAGCTCGTCCAGTCGTTCGGAGCAGCAAACTGCAATGAGGAACGGCCACAGAGGTACAGACTTTGGGAATGATCATGGAGATTAAATTACTGGAACGTAAATTACGACACTTGTTGGAAGTATTGATTAGTGAGCGAAGATATAAACTGATACCAAACTGATACTGTGGGAATGAAGTGAAGGCCAGTTAAGCAGTGAGTACAGATCACAGTTATGAGGGGTTTTTTTTTACGATGATGTCACCTTAGTCTAAAATGGGAAGGATTGTCATCTTGAGCAGTTTGCTTCAGAATGAATAAAAGATGACCTGTTGCAGTACAAGAAACCTATAAACCTACGAGTGATGCTAAAATTGCTTTTGTGTACATTTCAAAAAGATAAATCATGAAATATTACCCTCAAATGTGTCTTTTCATCCTGGGACATGTGCATGTGCAGCAAACCAGTAAACTGACGTCACTGCTCCAGCATTTACGTTTTTTTTGCCAGTTCTACAGACATACTAAGCTTAAAACTGAACTAAATAGTATTTTACATGGAACCTAATAAATACTGCAAAATGTTGAGTTTAGTCCAAGAAATCAGTCCAACAATCTGATGCGTCATTACCACCAATATCCACCAGTTGGCGCCATTTCTCCAAATTTCTCCTTTCTGATCTGATTTCTTTTTCTTCTCTTCTTGACATAATATCATTTGCTATTTATTGAGTTTGCTTGTCATTTAAAATCCACACTGAATCTCTAAAGTCGCACTGTTTATACATAAACACAAAATCCCTCTGTGTGCACATGACAAATGACCTCACCTGAACCTTCAACACTTTCACATGGTTTGCAGCAGTGCTCCTCTCTCTATGGAAGACCAGACCTCCTCTCTTCATGCTCACCACCTTCTACACGTCCACCCTACAGAATGTACAGCATGTCAGATCACAGGGCCCTTCAGAGGAGGGTGCACACTGCTGAACGTATCACTGGAGCCTCACTAACCTGCATACAGAGCATTCAACTCAAACACAGCATTTACAAGCGTCACGCAGGACCCTCACACACATTCCCTGACGTCTGGTAGAAGATTTCAGTCTCTGTAGCAGTTTTTACCTGAACCCCTTCCACCCCCTTTCTTCCCTGACTCCCATCTTCACCACTTTATCAGACCACCCTGTCAATCAGCTTAGTCACTTCTCATACAAGAAAACGGCCTGCAGCTTGTTATACCTCTCTCTCTCATTCTCTCTCTCTCTCTCTCTCTCTCTCTCTCTCTCTCCCTCTCTCTCTCTCTCTCCCTCTCTCTCTCTCTCCCATTCTCTGGTGCTGTTTGTTTTTATTTATAGTTTAATAAAGGATTGTTAAAATTCAAACTGTCTCTCTCACACGCTGTAGTACCAGGTGTCAGTCTGGGTTCTCACATCATGACCTGTAGGACTCAAAGCCTAAGGCCTCGAGTGGCCTGATGACTCTAGCAGAACACTGATCTCTGATATCCACCTTAAATCTCATTTCCCATCTAAAAACTTCCTGAACATACGACTATATGTCATCAGCATCAAGGACGACTCAGTCGTCATTCAGAGATTGCATTTATAAATCTCAGATGAAACTTAAATGTCATGGCACCAAACCTCATGAGGGTAACAGCTGGTTGGAACTGGTTTATGGATGACGAGAGCTTACTAACCAGGTATAAAACCCTGGGACACTTTTTAGTCAAAGCTGCTCAGAGATTTCAATACCTATCATCTCTGCTTAACCTTCTCTTTTAGAGATCCCCCTCTCAAGGAGGACCTCACTTCCTCAACCCAACACTTTATTTTTAAAAACTCTCTCTGTGTTAAATAAAATGTTTTAAAATCAAGTTTGATGACCTGATTGTAAGGTTCGCACGCCGCCATGTTCCCGCAATGCCTTGCGAGGCCACGGCAGGCATGGGGCGGCAGAACCCGGCTGTACGACGTCACAGACGTCCTCTCAGAGCAGATGGCAAGGGAGCTGCAGTA
>JBBIGC010169373.1:0-15708 GCA_037576955.1 Lepidarchus adonis
TGTGTGTGTGTGTGTGTGTGTGTGTGTGTGTGTGTGTGTGTGTGTGCGTGTGTGTGTGTGTGTGTGTGTGTGTGTGCACCTGCTTTGTACCCAACTATACTTGCTGAGTTGCATGTACTGCCAAATATCACCAACCCGACCTATAATATTAATTGTAGCTATATAATAGCTTTAATTTAGCTTATAATACTAGTAAGTATAAGTAGTGGAGATACATCATACACATATTTACACATTTTTTAGAGAATACAATACAGTTACAATACAATATCCACAAAACATTTGTCCAAAAATATTGTTCTCTTTGGGTTTTGCTATACACAGGCAAATTTTATATTATTGGATATGTCCCGTGCTAAAGACGACTTTGATGAACCATCTTAAATCTTTCAACATAATCCTCCAGTTTTTAGGACCTTGCTCCTATGAGCAGAAGGTTGCAGGTTCAAGTCCCAGCACTGGCAACGCTAAGTTTCCCTTGAGCAAGATACCATCTCAGATGCTGCACACTGCTCCACATGAGCTGTGATGGGTTAAATGCAGAGGTCACATTTCATTGTGGAGTTGTGGACAAAATATGACAATATTGTATATTCTGAAAAAACGTCTTATTTAAACGGATCTTTAAAGATCATATGTTGATGTTTAGAACACCAAAGGTGATGTAGCTCCAAAAAACACTTCACCTTTAAGATCTATTGCTACACATGGGTATTTCTGAATATCTTCAGCGTGAAAGCGTATGTGTTTCAGTGTTTACTCGTTTAACATTCAGTGTTTATTGTCACCATGTCCACTGATTTTCCTTCATTTTGTAAATACTGTATCAGATGGTGAGTCCTATATAGCAAATATATCAATTTCTTTTTACAATTTACACTTTGTTTGCAGAGATATTAACTTATTAGCCAGTATTCTTAGTGCTCACCTTTTAAAGGAAGAACTCAATCTCATAAAACCCAATTTTCACACAGGAAAAGAATAGTTTTCTCTTCATTATTATGATCAGCTTCATAATGGGCTTCTCTGAACACACCATTGATTTCTGTACCGACACTAACTTTATGTTTCTGAACAATAGACATGACCTGGGATGTGAACATTAATAACTGTTTCTCCACTGAACGTGTCTTTATATGGATTATAGTTATGTTTGTTAAAGAAGCAAACTATGCTGTTTATTTTAATAATTGGGTGCAGATTTGAGATGAATGTCTCATAAGTGGTAAAACGTTTGGCAGACTGTAGTGGCACATGACCCTGACGTATATATGATGATGATGATGATGATGATGATGATGATGATGATGTATGTATCAGTCTATGAGTGGTTGAGTTGGGATGTATTAGTGTGGAGGAAAGTGGAGGAAACATCTGGCTTTTAGAAAGATGACGGATTGTAGCCCCTTTTTCTCAAGAAGCCTGTAATTAGAGCCAATTTACCGAATACTCCATACGCAACAGGTGTGGGGGTGGGGCTGGTGGGACATTGAGCTAAAGTGTGAGAGCTTTTTGTTAGCAGTCACACTGTGTGTGTGGCCTTGTATTTAGCATCTCATGAGGACCAAATATATTCATAACGATATTTTATTGTTCCTCACAAGGAAATGTGCTGCTTTCTCCAAACCCCCACCAACCTCCCACTCCTTAACAAAAGAAAAGAGCGGAAACAGTGGCTTTTGCTTAGTGAGGGAGTTGAGAGAGGAAGAGAGAGAAAGTAACTTACAACTGCAAACAGAATAAATGACTGAGATAACTGAAATACCGAACACATTTCTCAAAACAAATGAGCCACGCTGTACTAGCAGACTGTTAATCAGGCATGTCACTGTTGTGACTGGGACTGACCCCTGCAATGGCCTATAAGTGACCCACAGGATGCAAAGTGGAGAGTAATCTGAAATGCAAAGTCATGCAAAGCTGCCACTCACTTTCTGTGGCTATCATGCCCTGGTCTTGAACCCGGACCTAGCTTCTGCACAACTGTATACATACACATGCACACACCCACAAGGAAAGCTCTTGGTTCTACATGTAGAACCCTATACCTTTCTGTAGAACATTATAGAAGTAATAAAAAAAACACATAAATACATTTATATAAAACTGCATACTAAGTGACAGACATATCGATGGTATAGGTGAAAGCAGTTCACCTCATTTTTGCATATTTTAACTGGAGGATTCTTACTGTAATTACACCAGTATCCACTAGAGGGTCTGTGAGGAGTGTGTATTAATAATCTACAGGTACGAGAAGTGTGTTGAGTCTGCTGTTGGTTGAAAGAGAACCATCAATGTGCTGTCATGAATTGAGCCAGTTTGTCGTTGTAGGCCTTTCCATGGCAGAATCGAAACTTTTTTGTTCTTACTTTCTGCTTCTAACCTGCCAAATTGTCTAAAACAACTTTCTGAAATTTATGTCCAAAGCTGTGTTCAACACCACCATCTTTTCCAAAAGAAGTCAATAGGAATGTTGACCAGGAGAAAATTTACAATGCCCTGAGGATGCCAGCAATGCTAAATCACTCATGTTGACTTCCAAGGTTAATAAAGCAAGACGTTAGATCAGTAATGTGCAAATTGAATCCTACAGCTTATATCTTTCTATAAAATAGAACCAGATTCAATCATGGTTCAGGCATATGATCTGAGGCTTTCAAATATATGTTTGGCCCATGATAATGAGGGAATATAATTTATTTGTCAGAGACATTTATGTTTGAAAGAATTGCTTTATTACTGTTTCACATTTCATATCAGCATAGTTTTCTTGACACATGCACACAGTTGCAAATGTATCAATGTTATCAGCAACATCAATACTGTAAATATGTCAGTTTGCACATCATATAAAACCACATTTAAATTTTTGGAATAAGAGGTCAATATGGTGCATAAACACTCATTTCAAAATCTACCATTTACTCCGCAGTCTATACTAAGGGTTGGCCGATTCTTGTCTGGAGACGATTATTGGGGGCAATATTATACATTTTGAGGATTATCATATTAGTGTTTCATTTACATAATAACAGATGTTTAGTAATTAGAAGGTGTGGCTCTGCTGCCATCTCTGCTCTCGATTCGCTGCTTTATTTAATGCACCGCCCACAATCCTTGATTAGCCACACAAGTAGCAGCCACACTGAAGCCTTGTTGTCATTCACACCACGCTCACACACGAGAGAGTAGAGTTTCAGCTGAGTGTGGACTGGAAGTGAGGATGGAAGGTAAAGCAGTGTTTCCCCAATTTAAAACATTACACTCCTACACACTGAAGCTGCAAAACCCCATGTAGCTCCTGTGAGCTATTTTCATAATGAAAGTCTGCCTGCATTCCCTGTTCCATTGTTGAAAATGTCATAATAACGAACCTTGTTGTAGTGATAATGTGAGCCTAGGCAAACCGAATGCATTCACAAAGAAATCCCAAATTGGAATTTTAATTATAATATGTTATTTTTTAGTGAATGTAATACTCTTCCAAATTAGCCAGCAATGTTAACTGTAATGACAATGTTAATAGCGTTATGGAAACAATTTCGGCTAATGTTGCAACAGGACATTTATTACTATTTTTTACAGTTTTATAATGTTACTAAAAGGTTTCTTCAATATTATTTATGGTTAAAATAATGTTAAAAGTTTAAGTCTTTATAAACAATTTTTCTTTGTTTCTGCATATGGTTCCAAGTATCAGTTATCGGCCTTAAGCTTTGTGTTTGGGTCTTCCTCAACCTATCTGGATTTATTTTCCCATTATGGCCATCTTGGAATACATTATCCTGTTTATTTTAGGGATCCATGCCAAAACAAGAAAATACACTTTTTAAAAATATTTATATTAATACATTTTATTGCAGTTTTTGTGGAATGTGCTAAGAAATATATATTGTCATGGTTTGTGCTGAGAAAGAATAGTTCTTCAGAATGTTCTGGTTGTCACTTTTTCTTCACAGGAATGTTCCCCCGTTTCCTAGTCTATAATTTGGGCCTCTGCCCAAATGGCGGAGTGATATGAAACCACAAAACTGAAGCACAAAACTCATTCAAATTTTCATGTGCAGCAGGTGTTATAAGAAAATAATGCCACACTTCTGCAACACCTTTCCATTAAAATTCAATGGGGGATTCATTGGTGTTCTGTAGACCTGCATAATACCTTACAATACTCTGCATCAATATCAGCCCTGAAAGATGAATATTCGCGCAAATTAATTGTTTGATAGTATGTACAATTAATAACTGCCATTCACAATGAAGTTATAAGCCATGTTTTAATCCAAGATACTTACATTATGTATTTAACAATACATTGTTAAATGCACAGTAACAAAGACACATGTTTAATTTTATGGGTTGTAATAAGATTTGAATATGGCTTAGTAAAAATGAATTATTGTTGTTTTTTAGTGGACTTATGCTGTTTGAGGTAGTTACTGAATAATAGATATTATGATTAATAACTGATTAATTATTGGATAATCAGGTCATGGTTCATTACTAATCAGTGCACATTTGCAGTTATAACAACAGTAATAACATAGTTATAACACAACACCATTTTTCAGATTCTTTGGCCAGTCGTGTATAAAAGCCGTGGGGCATTAAACTTGGGTCTGTTTCACCTCCACTGATCTCGCCTCATCAGTCGCACTGTGTTCTAACATAGTGCAGCTGCCGTCTATACCTGTTACACTGAGTACAGGCTGACAGCCGTGGCAATAACCCATCCCCAAGCCTTTAGATACCACAGCAGACAGTCTGCTCTCAATTAGAAGGAAGGAATATCTGAACATGATACAAGGTCTACACATGTGACCAGATGTTGCTGATGTAGCACTTTTGCAGACAACGCTATTGTACTGATTACTGTGCTATTGTGTTGCAAATACTACTCATTTCAATTAGTGAGTACTTAATCAAAGTATCACTGCTGGCGTTTTATTTGTGCATATTTTACCATAGCTTAACCCCCAACCTCCCCAAAACAAAGTCTACGAATTCCATAAACATAATAGATTATCTTCTCAATTTAGGAAAACGTTGTCATTATTATAATGCAAAGTGACAGAAATTCAGTCATTGTCCAAACCTCTTATGCAGTTTGGGGAACAGGGAAGCTGGAGCTGATACCAACTGTCTATGGGCAGAAAGCAGGGTTCACCCTGATGAAAGATGAAAGAGAGATGAAAATGTACACACACTCACAATCTGTAAGCGATTTAGAGTAGCCAATCAACTTAAACCTCAAGCCTTTGGACAGTGGGAGGCAATTGGAGCAGCAAACACAGTAAGACACCTGTGGCCAACATAAGAATCCAACCCAGGACCTTTTTACTGTGAGGCGACAGTAGCTACTGTTATGGCATCACTGCGTCAAGTGTGGCCAAAACCACACCTTTATTAAAGTTACTACATTGGGTAAAGTACGGTTAGACTCAAAAGGACATGAAGTGATTTTAGATGCTTATTTATGTTTGTATTGATTTTCTAAAACTTTAAAATTTCTATTAAAAAATAAAAGGTTGACAGGATGCCTTGTAGTGTCTTGCAGGGCAGTGTAGAGACTTGTACAGTTATATACGTATACTGAGTGTAGACCGGCATTGGTGTCTGAATGAAACCAAACGAAATTAAATTAGCCTTGTCACAATGGGCACTACTGTCAAAGGGTCAGATTTTGAAGCTATTTTATTTGAAAGTTAACTCACCCTTTTTGAATATGTGATTGTGTAAATAGATACTACAACACTACTTTAATAAGTATGAGGTTTGGTTGCCTTTTACTCAGACCTAGGTATATACAGCATGCCAGCTGTGTAAATATCATATATGTATGTATACACCCAAAAACATCTTCCTGTCTTGGCTTTGCTGTCCATGATGTTAATTGTATTTATTTCCTTGGTCCACAGTTGAGCTTTCTGAAGCAGATGTTTTTTTTTGTTTTTTTGTTGTTTTTTTGGGGGGGTGGGGGAGGTATTTTTAGCTCTGATTCAATTGTTGTGTGTTGAGTGGAGTAGATACATTTTATCCTCAGTGCAAACTGTAAAACTCTGAGTCAGATATGAGTCATGCATTGCTTATATTTCATACACTGCACTCCCATGTCTGGAAGGCATTACAGAGCAACTTTCTGCAGCCTGTCTATACCACTACACTGGATGTGACTGAGAGCGAAGATCACATCTTAAACATACTGAAGCAGAAATGTCAGGCAGCTAGAAAACACTGACATTAATCGCGTTGCTCTGCCGCATAAAGAATCTCGAAGCCTGCAATTCTAAGAAATCAGCGTAATACTGTTATCACATAAACAACAAAAATGTTTAGCTGTTTTTTCATAATTGAAATCTGAAAAAAAAAAAGTAGAGTCTTCTGAACGGCCACAGCTTGGCTTTTGGTTTCGGTTTATGATGGTGTGTGTGTGTGTGTGTGTGTGTGTGTGTGTGCACACGTGTTCACAGCACCATAGTCATCATGTCTAACAGTCATCCAATGTAAACCAGACTTACAGCAGTAAGCTTTGATTAAAACAGATTAATAAGACATAGACATATGAAGTCTGGTCTCTGGAGACAGTGAGATGGGACTGATAGCATACAGATGTTCCTCTGGAACAATAAAAAAATGTTAGCAGAGGAAATGTATGGAATACTCCAGAGTCAGTCATTTTCTGATAGCTTAAAGGTGGGATTACGAGCAGTTTGATGGAGTTGCATTGCAGGTGATGACAAAAGCATATGGCCTGAGAATGTGATGTCATGAAGCAGTGTCCTATAGGCGATCTGCTATGGCTTGTTAGCCTCAGCTGGTAGAGAATAGTTCTTGCAGTCTCCTTGAGTTTACCTGATCTGTAGTCTGTGGCTTTATTAAATACACTGGCAGAGCTGACAAGCATGCGGTTCCAAGTCAAATAACATGAGACTCATTGCAGTGAGTGTACTCATAAGTCATAAGCTTATTTTATGTTCTGTTGTTGTAGATTTAATGAAATAAAACTTTTAGCATGGAATTCATGCTCTTTATCAGCTAATCAGCTAAAAGGTACAAGATGAAACAGGTATGCATTGGAAAACTGGGAATGTCGCATGTTGTTAATATCGTTTTTGAATTGAACTGAAGCTGACTGTTTTAGTGTTTGAAGCTGAATGTTCTAACGCAGTGTTTTAGTCCAACTGACCTTATGTTACTTGTCTTTTTCTGAACACTCACTGTGGAACATGCAAAGAAGCTGGAATAGCCCGAAAACTCTTTTGAGCCCATTTTAAACGTGTTATTGAAATGATAGCATGGAATCTAGCTTTGAATTTATAGGTCTCTCCACGTTCAAGAAGATAAGTGTTATTTGACTGGAAATAACTGCCTGGGGGAGTTGCCAAAGTAGACAGACTTGCCTTTAAGGAGTTATACGCTGAAACCCAGGAGCCCTTGCTTAGAAATACATCTGAAGATGTTGACATTACAAACTGTATCTTCAGGATGTCCTGGAGACAAAGGGGGGGAGGGCAGATTATCATCTCAGTGCTTAAATCAGGCCAATTGAATCTTGAATAGACTTGTGCCCCTGTAATATCCTGATGCCAGTGTGTTTGAGTGCAGATGTCTGAGTTACACAAAAATGCCTTAAAAATTCAGAGGTTGCTGGAAGACTTGGTCAAAACTCATACATTCCTAAACCAAGAGCAGCAGGGCCCTTTGCACTGGCACGCACTTTGAGCATTCGTTTATGTGCAAGACAGCCACATACGCTGTAAACACAAATCCAATTTCAAAGATCGGTATCGGGTTGATCAGAGCATTTTCAAATGATCAGAATCTGCTCAAGTATGACTGAGCCTAAGCCCAATTTTTTGTTTTATGTCAGTTGTCATGTTGGTGCTATAATAGAGAGCTTTGTGGGAGCACATGGCTAAAATGTCAGCAAGGTGGAATTACTTTAATCTGGAAAAAGAAAGCAGTCCAGTGGCCAAATGTACTGTTTGTAATATGAACATTTCACGGGGCAGTAGTAACAGAGCTCCATGTAATTCTACCAATTTGGTATGGTGCTTCAACAAGTCAACCCAATGGAATACAGCAAGTTAAGTCACGTAATGTAGATAATGACTCCACCCAAGCAGAACACTTACAGTAAATGGGAGAGAAAGTTCCTCATGACAGCAAAAAGGCAAAAAAGATTACAGAATGTAACTGAAATCATCGCTTTGGATGACCAGCCAATCAATGTGGTAAAGAATACTGGATTTTGTCAGCAATATGCCTGAGCCACTCAACACTACATTTCAGACACTGCCCTACCAGAGCTTTACAGTGAGGTTCGTGATTACCTACAATATATTTTATTGGATCTGAATGTGATTTGTTTTACCACAGACATGTGGAGTTCTGATGTTTGCCCAATCCTAAAACTGGGTTAACTGCTACTGGACATTTAATTAAGCATATGATATTGCATGTGCATCACTTTTGCAAATGTCATACAGTAGAGTGTGTAAAACAAGGATATGCTGGACAATTAGGAAGTAAACAAGAAACAGGTCCATGAAATTTTGTCACTGTCACTGTTCATCCTGCAATAAAGTAAACCTTGTACTTTGTTTTATAAGTGATAAAACACTGAAAGCTTTAGTACCAAATATTTATACTACACATTAATGTGCAAATGTTTGGAACAGACTTCTAGCAATGCACTTAGCTTGACAGGGTTAATGACATTTAAGCAGCAGAAACATCTGCAATAACAGGCCAAAGGATTCATTTTTAAATATAAAATGAAATATAACTGTTCATTCTACTAATTCTTGTTCTAAACTAGCTTCAGAAACATGGAGCCTATAAAACAGGGATGCCCACACTTTTCTGCCTAGCAAGCTACTTTTAAAATGAGAATAAAATGACAACAAAAATGCTTAAAATATAATAAATATTTTAACAAATAATCATCATATGTACATTTCAACTGTGAGAGACAGAGTGTAAAAAAATCCAGGAAATCATATTGTATGATTTTTAAAGAATTTATTTGTGTAATGGTGCAGAAAATAAGTATTTAGCACCTACAAACAAGCAAAAATTCTGACTCTCACACACCTGTTACTTAGTCTTTAAGAAGCTCTTCTATCCTCTACCCGTTTTACTGTATTAATGGCACCTGTTTAAACTTGCTTTCTGTATAAAAGACACCTGTCCACACCTTCAAACAGTCAGACTCCAACCTCCACCATGGCCAAGACCAGAGAGCTGTCTAACAACACCAGGGACAAGATTGTACACCTGCACAAGACTGGGATGAGCCAATCTACAATAGGCAAGTAGCTTAGTGAGAAGAGATCAACTGTTGGAGCAATTAATAGAAAATGGAATCACTGACAATGTCCCTCAACTTGGGGCTCCATGCAAGATCTCACCTCGTTGGGTACAAATGATTTTGAGAATGGTGAGGAACCAACTCAGAACTACACAGTGGGAACTGGTCAATGACATGAAGACAACTGGGACCACAGTAACAAAGGTCCCTATTAGTAACACACTACGTCGTCATGGATTAAAATCCTACTTAAGCCAGAACATGTCCAGGTCCATTTAAAGTTTGCCAGAGACCATCTTGATGATTCAGAGGAGGATTTGGAGAATATCATGTGGTCAGATGAGACCAAAATGGATCTCTTTGGTATAAACGTCACTCGCCATATTTGGAGGAGGAAGAATGCTGAGTTTCATTTCAGGATAAACATTCCCACTGTGAAGCATGGGGGTGGAAACATTATGTTTTGGGGCTGCTTTTCTGCAAGGGGGACAGGAAGTCTGATCAGTATTAAGAAAAGGATGAATGGGGTCATGTATCATAAGAACCTCTTATGATATCAAAAACCTCTTTCCAACAGTGAGAACATTGAAGATGAAACCTGGCTGGATCTTCCAGTATGACAATGATGCCAAACACACTACCCAGGCAACAAAGGACGAAGATAAAAAGCATTTCAAGTCTCCGGACCAGTCTTCGGACCACAATCCAATTGAGAATCTGTGGAGGGAGTTGAAAGTACGTGTTGCCCAACAACAGACCCAAAATATCACAGCACCTAAAGCTGGTGAACTGATGGCTCAGAGAAAGTTCTAAAGGATGACGCTGATTCAGATGGTAAAAAGATGAGTTGTATTACATGTTTCTGTGGGAACATGCTTTAGACACAGTTTGCAGTGTACACTACTCTGCTTCTGATTGTAAACAGCCAAAAAATCTACACACAATTGAATTCCTCTAATCTTTTCATTTGATCAAAGACCCCGTTTTTGGAGCTACATATGTGCTACATGTGTTGTCATCAATAACACTGTTGTTAATTTTTTCTATAACATTTTCTGTCATCATTTTCTTTTTTTCTCACTCCTACTCCTGATGAACGGGTGTGTTTAGCTGAAGCAGCGTTAGCGGCTACAGTAGCCGCTAACGCTACTTTGCACACTGATGTGCCTGGCTCCTATTTGAATGAATGTCAGAATGTTAAACTGAAAGCTATGTAAATATAGACACAGAACTTGAAACTTCCAATGAAGTAAATCAGCTTAGTCAACTAAACAACCTAATTGCAGTATCTAGTCAGTGGAACAGGACACGTTGTTGTCTATAATGAAGCTGTACTATGAACATGCACCAATTTCCTTTAAGAAATAATGACTTCTTATTTGTTGGTTTAGTCCTAAGTGGGAACAATGTTTCTGTCCTTCTTTTGTTCTGCAGTTCATGTGCCCTTGATCAAACCCACGATGCTTTAGTGTGTACTGTACTACTCTACTGAACTGCACCTGTATTAAGTTAGTCAAAAAGCCAGTGGAGATGGGCTGCAGAAAATTAATGGGTGTTAGACTGCTTAATATGATCAACAGTCCTGTAAAATATGTGCTTTAAATGTTCACCTACTCTGCACATAAGCAGTGGTCAAAAAAGAAAGCAGGCGGCTTGTATGGCTCAGGATGATATCTCTGGTATTAACACAGGACTTTAGAAGCTTGTGAAATGCTGTAGTTATTAGCTGCCTGGGAGCTCTGGAGATAATAGCTTTGCTTTATTACATAGAATTGAGAAGGAGAGATTCTTGGAAAGCGATGTGCACTGTTGAGTCCACATACTGGGTTGAATTGATGGTTTTCAGACCAGAAAGCGCCTTCCTATAATTTCAAAGTGCTTTTTGCTGTCATGTGTATGATAAGAATAAACTTTTTGGCTATGTTGTTAGGAACATTACGGACTTTGTTTTGTCATTAACTGATGCCTTGGTTTTTGTAGTAGATGTAAAGGACTTTATTTGATCTTCACCTGAAGTTTGAAAATTAGCCACAATTGCTGGTGTACAGTCAGGAACGTGGGGATGCTGAGGACAAGAAGGGATTACAGGATTGTTTGAATGGTGTTGCATGGTAATTATGCACAGTTGTATGCTAGTTCAAACCTCTGAAGTTGCCTAAACGTTTTAAATCTGAAGTCAAAAGCTACCCAAAAGTTTGGTCACTCCTCTATAAATAACAGATTTTAGTGATTTTGTAATTAAATAAATTTTAACACAGTCTCTCTAGGACATGGGGGGAAAATGCACAATATTTTCAACAAACATTGATGCAGTGTTATTTTTTTATGAACAAAAATAACAAATAAAAATATTATTATGGCTCTGTGCAAAGGTTTGGGCACCGTAAGAGTTCTAAAGTCTCAGGTTCTTTTTACAAGGTTTCAGATCTTAATTAGCTTGTTAGATCTGATGCATGGCAACAGCTGTCATTAGTAAATGTTAGCTGCTGCCAATTTCAAAGCTTTACAAATACTCTGTCTTCTTTAAACCTTTTGCACACGCTTGTGGACACTCAGCAACCATGGGTTCATCAAATCAGCTGTGTTCTGAAAAAGAAAGTTATTGATGTCCACAATGCAGGAGAAGACTACAAGAAGATGGCAAAGTGTTGTCAGCGTGTAGTTTCCACAGTGAGAAATGTAATTAAGAGATGGCAGTTCAGGGAAACTGTAGAGGTCAAGATGAGATCTGGAAGACCAAATAAACTCTCTGAGAGAACTGTTCATATGCTGGTCAGAAAGACAAATTAAAATCCCCGTTTGACTGCAAAAAAACTGCAGAAAGATTTAGCAGACTCAGGAGTGGTTGTGCACAATTCCACAAGATCTTCATGAAAGAATCAGCAGAAGAAAATCTTATCTGCATCCCCATCATAAAATCCAATGTCAGAAATATGCAACAGAACATCTACAGAAACTTGGTGCATTTTGGAAACAAGTTATGTGGACAGATTAAGTTATAATATAACTATTTGGCCACAATCAGCAAATGTATGTTTGGAGAAAAATAGAAGCAGCATTTAATGAAAAGAACACCTTGCCACCAATTAAGCATGGGGGTGGATCGATCATGCTTTGGGGTTGTGTTGCAGACAGTGGCACAGGAAACATTGCACAGGTGGAGGGAAGAATGGATTCCACTAAATACCAGCACATTTTGGAAATAAACATCTCAGCATCTGTAACAAAGCTGAAGCTGAAAAGAGGATGAGTTTCTACAACAGGACAATAATCCTAAACAAACCTCCAAATCCACCATGGACGACCTCAGAAGACGCAAGCTGAAGGTTTTGGAACCTTCAATGGATGCATTAATGTTTGCTGAAAATATTGTCTATTTTTTCAATTTCCTAGAGAGACTGTGTTAACATCTTTTCAATTACAAAATTACCAAAATCTGTTATTTATCAAGGGGTGCCCAAACTTTTGCATAAGACTATTCATCAGATGCGTTTCTGACATCTGACATATTTTAGGAACTCTAAACTACTATTTTATATTAGCCAGTCAAATACTGATGAATAAAATATTCCCATCCACAGCTGTTTCCCAGCCAAATATCCTGTTTCACTTAGTCACATCACATTAAGGAAGAAAAATGCTTTCTGATTACTATTTAATGTGGGCTTTAAATAAAAAAATAATCAAACATATTCTGCCTTTTGTCAATTACCTGTCACAATGCAGTACTAATATGTAGCCCTAGTACATTGTACCCTCATTGGAAAGCCTGAAATCACTGACTCTTTTTTTGTCCAGATCCTTTTTGATTTCTGATTATGATATTTGAATACTTTTAGGAGTAAAATGCTGCATCTAAGAGCAGTCTATACCTTTTCCTTCTGCCTTTCTTTATCAGTTTTATGTGCCAGAAATAAATTGTTAGTCATATAAAACTTTATTTATTTTAACAAAAGAAAACAAAAATTTTATTCCAAGTAATTTAGTAATTTTTATTGATTGATTTGACTAATGGTTATTTTAAATAGTTGTTATAATATTACATTTAAAAGTTAAAATACTTTTGACATGACAAATATATGGTTATGGTGGCTCTTAACCAGTAAATGTCTTTGACATGCAAAATTTCACAGTTGGGAAATCTTATTCTATAAACATCTGACTGTTCCAGTCTATTATTTTCTGTATGTTAATGCTCTCTTCAACATCTGACCAACAGATGAACGTCCTCCTCAAATCAGAAGGAAGCATGGCTTGAAGTCCAGGCGGAAATGTTCATGGTGTTTAGACTTGTACATAAAGAAGAGTCAAGTTCCCTTGACAAATCTGGTTCAAGGCCCTCACTTGCTCCTGCTTAATTACAGAATTTTCCCCCCTGTTTTGTGGCTTGGCTGTTGAACCTGTCGCATCCTCTCTTTTAAACAGTTGGTTTTTACCAAAGCTGCTTGGATAGCAAATCAGATTATCACATTAGCGAGTCCAAGTTGAAAATGAATTAGCCATGCACATGAGTAAATAAAATCATGAATAAAAGTGCTCTAAGAAGAACCAGAAATAGCCATGCTCACAGTTAATAAGCTTTGATTTCATCTGTGTTTCCTTTTCTCCCAGGTTTTCGCTTTTCTCCTCAGCTCGGCTGGGGTCATTTGCCCCATGGGCTCTTGTGATGCCTCTCAACAAGTGTTTTGTATCATTGCATTTGGGCCTCAGTGCTTGACTTAACCAAGACTCGATCTTATTAGAAACACATTTGTTTTAATGCTAAATAGCATTAGAACTTAAATAGTTGAAACACGGTGGAGCTGTATTGCGTGACCCACTCAGCTTTAGATCCACAGTATTTTTTTTTAACTATTAAGTACAAAGTTCCACTGGGAGGTTCACCCCCAAATATATGCTTAGAATCAAGTTAACTGCTTATCAGTGGGAGTAATCGGTACAGATGCTTTAAAGCTGCTATAAACATTAGTTTGTGTGGAATGTTTCAAGGGGACTCTCAATTTAAATTGCAGCAAATAAAAAATTTGATGAACTATGATCTATGAATTTCTTATGAACACACACACTTCCAGTCGCATCATCATCAAACAAGACTTCTGGTTTAGTTAACTATGGTCAAGTAAACAAAATAACACTTGTAGAAGGTTGAGTGCTTAATGAACTTTTATGGTTCAATTGCATAGGAAGATTATGATAAAACAAGTGGGAAAAAAATATTTTATATATATACAAATGCTGAGGACCCTATAGGGCCCTATAGGGCCCCCTAAGGCCCCACTAGGCCCCCATCTTTATTTGCTCTGAGCCATTTGGGTGTTAATAATGTACTTTTGATGATGGAAACATGTTAGTATGAGCATTCTGACTGTTCTGCATTGCTACTGCTGTAGTCACAATACTTTCAACTTTGATATGATACCATTAATGTAAATGTTCAATACCATTTTCCATATCAAATGCAGATAGAAAAAAAATTAAGATAGAAAGATTCAGAAATCCACACATTTTAAAGTCACATATGAACAGGAATAATTTTACATATAAAAAACCCTAGTGAGTTACTGCACTGTTTATTGACTTGTTCAGGGGTTCCTCGAGTTATGTCAGGGTTTGGTTCCTCTGAGTATGATGTAAGTCAAATTTTGACGTAAGTGGGATCTCATGCATGTAATGATGCTGCAGAGGTTTTATTGAACAGCACTGTGTTTATTAACAGCAGCAACATGAACGTCTCATATTACAGTAAGTATTTAGGAAACGTTGCTCCAGATAGAAATTACCTTTTTAATGCTTCAACATTCAATGCATTGGAGAAGTGACTTTTGGCAAAACCACACTGACGGTGCCTTAGCACAGTGCACTATTAACCCCCATCTCACCCACCAACACACATGAATCTTATTCAACACTAACAGTGAGTAAAACATAAACATCTCAGCAATAACAGTGAAAAAAAACTTCTTTCTCCCCCTCCCTGAAAGCAGTAGGCTCACACACCTCGTGGTGCTCCTGTATAACAGTAAATCATTTAATAGGTGTTCAACTGCATTATATTGCTGTATTTTACAGTAAATGTGTACATTAAAAAAGGGAACAAAGACCAGTAACCACAAACTGTTATAAGTGGAGTGAGATGTACGCTGAGGAACTCCCTGCACTGTCAGTGAGGCTGACACCAGGAACAGTCAATTGTTGAAACAAATGTATAAAGAGTGTATAAGGTGCTTCATAACAGATGTTCTAAAATGAGGCTAGTTCAGCAGTAAACATTTACCAAGGCAATAGTTTAATAAGACACTGTCTTATTTTGAAGTTCTTCAGGCTGATATTATACTCACAACCACAAAAAATAAATCCCCACAGTCTGTTCCACTAATTATCATTTATAGACC
>JBBIGC010169442.1:0-15697 GCA_037576955.1 Lepidarchus adonis
AGAGAGAGAGAGAGAGAGAGAGAGATCTATATACATACAATGATGTAGTATCAGCTCTGTCACAGCAATATATTTTGAAATATGACCAACATTTACATATCCTGACACAGTTAATAGTGTGTACCATGAAAACATGAGTGATCAGGCAAAACACAATTCTTTTACATGTACTTTAAACTATATGGCCACACAGCACAAACTTAAGAATAAAAACAAGTAATAAAAAAATAATTAGATGTTGACAGATATAACATGATTAAGCACATAACCTTAGCTGTTTGAGTCTGAATAGGAGGAAGAAATTGTAAGCCTGCCAATGCAGAACAAAATAACTTGGGGTCCAAGTGCACTCCGGTTTTTGTCCAGGACAACTGCATGCCAGGCTCAGAGAAAGGCTGGTGTGGCTCCCTCCAAACAGCCACAGCAGGACTCCCAAAAAGTGGACACAGATCCACAGGCAAACCCCAGGACCTCACCTCTACTCACCGGCAGGCTTCCAGAACCGAAAGGAACCCGTGGAGCAGCTGACTGGCATCATCGTCTGATTGCCCAGCAGCATATCGATCCCCCACCTACAGCGCAGCGTCACCACCCTGGGGGCGGCGCGTTTGGCTGACAGTCAGCGAGGGGAACCCAAAGCTCCCCACGCTGGTGCTCAGTAGGTAGTGCACCTTACAGGACCCTCCCCACAAGGTTCAGCCCTTAAGATCCAGAGCTGTTTACTGAAGCGACAAACAGTTTAAAAAGTACCGCAAAGCTAAGACAGATCAGTGACGATCTTCTCTCACTTAAATGGTGCAGCTGCATCCAGCCTATATTTTTCAGCCCTTTGCTACATTACATTACATCCTAGTATATAATACAAGCTGGAAAAAGCTCCATTTAACAGAATCGATAGGAACAAAAGTTTATTTTTGGCTGAGAAAAATTTGTTTTTCATGTTTGTTTGGACAACTGGAGGGTGGGGGATGGCAGTACAGCGATGTCAATCATCCATCTACATGTAAATTCTTTAGTAAAAAATTTGCAACACTGAAATGCTAAAATTATTCAACTTCCCTTTCTTCAAATCCTTCAAAATCACATCCATGAATATCGTCAATTGTGACCTTTCCTGCTTTGCATGTTAGTCTCAGTTATTACAGACGCTGCTTCGCAAAAGCAACGACCTGAAGCTTAAATTCTGCAGCGTAATTCTTGCGCTGTGACATGATATCAGTAAGTTCCAAATGTTATCAATGTTGATTATGCTCAACTACGGTATAATGTCACTACTGGTATAGAGTTGCAAAGGCCTCCTTAAAGTAGCCAGCAGGGGTGCTTGAAAGTTTGAGAACCCTTTAAAATTTTTTATATTTTTATTTGAATGTGACCTTAAACTTAATCTGATTTTTAAACAAGTCATAAAAGAAGATTAAGACAAACTGGCTTAACAAATAAAACTAAAAATGTTCTATTTGGTAATTAATAGAAAAAAAAACAAATTTCTGTGTGGCAACAGTAAGTAAAACCTGATGGAGCAATGAATTATGTACTATACTGGAGAATTCTAATGAAAGACAACTGTTTGTGAGCTAAATCTCAAGAGGGGGTCATGCAGCCAGACAACAATCCTAAACCCACAAGTTGTTCTATCAAAAATGGTTATAAAAGTCAAAGACCTGACCTTAATCTGATTAAAATGTTGTGAAAAGACCTAACATCATAATTTAATATAAGGAAACCCACCAACATCCAAGAGTTGAACCTGTTCTGCACAGAGATATGGTCTAAAATGTGTAGGACTGATCAACAGTTACGGCAAATGTTTATAGCTGTTTCAGTTACTGCACAAGGACGTCACATAACTAAAGCACAGATTCACTTACTTATGCCAGATGTGCTATTTGATTACCCCCATAAATATAATAATTTTTGTTTCAGTTGTTTAACTTGGTTTTCTTAATCTACTTTTATGACTTGTTTAAAAATCTGAGTTAAATTGTAGGAGAATACTAACTTTAATTTAAAATTGTGAGGATCTTGTTAAAGATATACATCAACAATGCCTGCTGACAGTATGGTTCCTTGGGAAGCCGGGATAAGATTCTGGGTTTTCATCTTCCCATTAACTTGTGCCAGTGTAGTTCACATATATCACAATAATAATAATTATTATTATATTGTACTGTATTGTCTGCATCTAATATGTGCATAGTCTTGTTGAATGTGCTAGAGAGACTCTATGGGGGGAAACAGGCTCTTTGAATGTGCGGTTTGTAGCGTTTGTAGATGTGTGAAATCCAGGAGCTGGACCATTTACATAACAAAACGGGGTAATTATAATGCCCCTAGGGCCATTCCCCTGACTCCACCACCAGAGGGAAACTTTCATTCACCTGAAGATTCCACTAGCAGCCTGCCTCAGGCTTTGTCCCATCAGATGCAATCCTGCACGTCTTAAGCCCCAGGCTCTTGAACTCTGGTTCATGAGAAAACCTTGATTTTGTTCAGTCTTTCTGATCCCCCTGTACTTGTGGTTATCCAGTTTTCCACTTTCTTTTGTCCTTTTTGTTGGCCCTTAGTTCTCCTGCCTAGTTTTGCACCTTGTTTTTTTTCCTTTTCTTTTTCTTGTTTGTTGTCTAATCTGCCCTTCGGTTCCTTCAGCGCATGATTTCAGTTTTCATTATGATTTTAAAGGGAAACACACCATTATGAATAAATGGCTTCATCTTAACACTGCCTCTTTTCGCTTGATCAGTCATATTTTCCCAAAACAATCAATATCTAACAAATTGCGGTGGGTACGTTTAGTGTAGGTGTCTCTTACGTTCACAGTCAGTTCAAACTCTTGGCAGGTAGGGGAGGAAAAGGCCAGGATGCCGGTGAATGTGTTCATCTTGGTGGCAACAAACTGGACTCGATGGTTCCGCTGAGCCTGGTCAGCATCTATAGTGAACTTCACAGCTGGGGACAGACAATGACATATTAGATTTATCCCAATGTAGACATTTACACTAGCAGTAATATGTAAATAAGTTAGAGATGACATACAGTCGTGTGTTTATTTTGAAAACTTACATAAGCATTGATGATATTTGACTAGAATAGAAACATGTGGCCATATTGACCCTTTGTGAATAAGATTGGTATATATATATATTGTATTACTGAAACCAGTTTAAATAAAAGATGTCAATAAAGATTTTGTGTTAATTATTGGCATACTGACTTAAGTTAACTAACGCTTACATATTTCATTCTTCAAGTCCCGGTTTCCATTGCTTGGTGTGTAGGCAAAGCACATCTTCACAGTCATACTGTAAAACACATTTGTTTCAGTCAAACGTGTACAAATACACACTGTAACTGACTCAAGACAACATAAATGTTTACACTACAAAGAATGGGGAAAGAAATCTTCTTACCAAGCTTGCTTGCACTGGGTGGAGTCAACAACCTTTGGCTCCACTGTGAAATTTCTGGATAAATGGATGACAGGACGTGCCCTAAAGGAGTAAATATAAAATAGTTTTTATATTAATAATACCAGTGCTGGGTAGTTCCTGCGAAAAAAAGGAATTCATTACAAATGACTCATTACTACTTGCAAACTGTAATGAGATTTCTTTACTAATTGTATCCTGGAAAAGTAATCTCACTACCAATTGCCCCATTTCTGTACACACTTTGTAAAAGGCATGTCAATAGCCTCTATGCAAAACATAGCTTTAATAAATTAATTCATGATTTATTAAAAATCAACAAGAAGTACCATTGTGTAATACTATGCATGTGCTGATATAAATACATTACATCACTAATTACTTTTTAAATGTTAAATTTAAAGCTGTACACTTTCAATGTCATATTAAATAGCAACACGGTACATGTTGTTAAATGTGTGTCAAAAATATAAGAAGTTTTGGAGAACTCAGTGGGGTGATAATATTGTGACATTTTTCTGGTGGTGGAAACCCATTGAGGGAAGAAGGGAGGCTGACACAAGGGTTTTGAGCTCGAATACGGACAGGGCCGAGCTTCCAGAACTCTCTAGAAGAGTTCACACACCAGAGCATAAACCTAAATACACACACAATTCAAGCACACATGCGGTGGATGGCTGAGCTAGTTATTGCCCAAAAGCACCACACACAGCGATGGTAGCTCAGCCATCCACACCCTAAAACCCACACAAAATATCTCCAAATTGTTCCCATAGACACAATGAGGACATTCCCAAACCCCCAATAAACACAACAACACAATAAATCCCATAAACAGTCCCAACACAATACACAATATTTTCAGCAGACATTGATGCATAGTTACTTTTACGCCATAAATTGAACCAAAATGAAAAATAAAAAGATTATTATGGCAGAGCGCAGGGCACCCTACATAATCAGCACTGAGCAGCATCTCCTCTGGCAGATATCATCGCTTGCAAATGCTTTTTAGAACTAAAAGTCTTTTAATTCTTGTACTTGAAATTTTCTTACATTCCTCCTTGCAAAAGGTTTCTAGTTCTGTAATATTCTTTGGTTGTCTTGCATGCACAGCTCTTAAGATCTACCCACAAATTTTCAATGATGTTTAAATCAGGGGACTGTGATGGCCAATCCAAAACCTACAGCCTGCATCTCTTGAGGTCGTCCATGGTGGATTTCGGATTTTCATGGTGGTTTAGGATCATTGTCCTGTTGTAGCAGCCATGCTCTTTTCAGCTTCAGCTTTTTTACAGATGGTGTGATGTTTGCTTCCAGCATTTGCTGGTATTAGTGGAATCCATTTTTCCTTCCACCCGTGCAAATTTCCCACTTGTGGGACAATAAAGGATTATCTTATCTTATCAATGTTTCCTGTGCCACTGGCTGCAACACAAACCCAAAGCATGATAGATCCACCTCCATGCTTAATGGTTGGAAAGGTGATCTTTTCATGAAATGCTGCTCCTTTTCTAAGAAGTTCTATTAATTTCATCAGTCCACAGCACTTGTTTCCAAAACATCAGGCTTCTGTAGATGTTGTGTTACATACTTCTGATGTTGGATTTTATGATGAGGATGCAAGAAAGGTTTTTTTCTCCTCAATCGTCCATGAAGGTCTTGTGGAACGGCAACACACCACTCCTGAGTCTGCTAAATCTTTCTGTAGGTTTTTTGCAGTCAAATGGAGATTTTAATCATCTTGACCTCCACAGTTGAACTGCCATCTGCCTTCATGTCTCACTGTGAAAACTGCAAGCTGACACCGCTTTGCTATCTTCTTGTAACCTTCTCCTGCATTGTGGGCATCAATAATTTTCATTTTCAGAGTCTTACACAGATGCTTAGAGGAACCCATGGTTGTTGAGTGTCCACAAGTATGTGCACAATGTTTGAAGAGTCGTAGTATTTGTAAAGCTTTGAAATTGGCACCAGCTGATATTTACTAATGACATTTACTAATGACATTTACTAATAACACCTGTTTCCTTGCATCAGATATTAATAGGTAGATTACGGTCTGAAACCTTCTAAAAAGAATTTGAGGCGTTGGAATTTTTAGGGTGCCCAAAAAAAATTCCACAGTGCCATAATAATGTTTTTATTTTTTACAATGCATGTTTGCTGAAAATATTGTGTTTTTTCCCATGTCCTAGAGAGACTGTGTTAACATCTTTACAATTACAAAATCACCAAAATCTCTTATTTATTTTGGGTGCCCAAATGTTTGCATATGTTGAGTATGTTGAGACATTTAAATTTGACAACTAAGCAACATTCTTGGTTTAAACCTCATCTTTTATGTAAATCAAAAATATTTTTTAGATTTTTGGTTAATTTTCTCTCATATACACAATTATGTTCATAGTTCCCTAATCTCTGCTGCACCTTTAACAAACCACTGATCAGTCAGCCTCGAGTTAAAATCACCTGCCTCCACACACCATAACAGAAGAAACTGGAAATTTAAACAGCTATTAAACAGCAAACTCTTTTGTGAAGGCATTGAAAAAATCATCTGAGATGTTACTATGTGCAATGACATATTCTCTTATTCTTTAAAATGGGAATTTATAAAATAAACATTTAGAAAATGTTCAATATATTATTTATATCTAATCTAGTTGTAAATGGTTAAAAGTTATTTTACTTTCTGATTTCCTATTTCTGATGTCAGCATAAAGTTCATCAGCCAAACCATTAAAGGTAATTTATTTTATTTTTCTCAGTTTAACAAAGGTGCAAAAAAATCTAACAATTACAGATTTCTGTTTTTACTGTTGTTACATGTTTGCGTGCCTCTATGTTCATTTTTTTCCTCTGTTTCCTGCTCTGCAGTGTAGCGCTACGTCTCCCTCTCTTTCTAAAGGGGAAGTAGTATGCCAATCATACATTTTTTTAGGTGACATCATCTGACCACTCGGAGGCCAGGATGGTACTGTTGAGTGGGTGAACCCCAGTCTTTAAAAGAATTTTCAATTCAATTCAATAAAACTTTATTTGTCCCCAAGGGGCAATTTGAGGCATGTAGAGAAGTGCTGCACAAACACAGAAAATACACTGAGTAAAAAAAAACCCCAAATAAAATAAAAAGTAACATTAATGTTTATTTATTTTTTATTTGAAATATGATTGATGCTAGACCTATAAGTGTCTAAGGGGTAAAAAGGGCAACTTTAAAGTCAGCCCTGAACTCAATCTGGAGTCAGCAGAGAGAATCAGAGTTACAGTGGTGCAAAATAAGTATTTAGCAGCCAACTTAAAAAGACGAGAGAAATCTGTAACATTCATCATAGGTATGAAGTGTACCTCTCACAGTTAAAGTGAACCTATGATGAACATTACAGACCTCTTTCATCTTTTTGGTGAATCGGTGGCTGCCAAATACTTTTTTGCCCCACTGTACTGTATATGCTTGAGTTTATGGCTCCTGGTGAGTAATCTAGCTGCAGCTCTGTACATTAGTGCAGTCTGTTGCTTACAAACATGAATTAACTTACTGGGTCTTGTGTACTAAACTAAGATAAGATAAAATAATCCTTTATTGTTCTACAAGTGGGAAATTCACAGTATTGAGGATTGGACTAAATTTGGTGATGTTCCACAACTGCAGGAAACATTTTAATACAGCGACAATTTGTGATTTGAGTGATAAATCAGTGTCTAATAGGACAGATTATGAGCGAAGATACTAAACCCAAAGCATCAGACTGTTCATGATTGTATTCCTATCTATATCACAGCATCCAAACACCAGTATAATAAGGCATTTAAATAATAAACATTTTTATGTATGTTTGTTATATATGTGTGTATAAAATGTTGTGTCATATTGAAGTCAATCAAACGTCAATACAAAACACCAAGGTCACTCAGAGCGTTCATTTATCCAAGATTTGATTACCCATGTGCCCATTATGCTGATCCTCTTTGAGGATAGCAGGTAAATCTGTGCGCATCTACATCTCAGCATGTGGGGTAATCTTTTTGTCTCTACACACTAGGTTAGAGTGTGAGTCTCACTTCCTGTATTTTTGTTAGATTAGCAAAGAGTAGAGTAGCCGGGCTTGTGCACATTAGCTAAGCTAGATCTTGTTAATACAGTGCAGGATAGTTTGGTTTTGCTTAGTTCTATTCTTTGATACTGTCCATGCTCTTCCCTTCAGGTGTGGTCAGCATTGTAGCTTTTGTGGTCTATCTGTGGATATTGGCATCATTTGTTTTGTCTTTTACTGCATATAAAATATTGTAAATAAACCTTGGACTTTTCTTTTTCTGCCGTTACTGTGTCTGTTACCGGCTCGTTCACTTCCCTAGACAAACTTGCTTACAGGAATTGTAACATTGAAAAGCAATGTGTGGTTTGTGACTTTAATGGCAGTAAGTTTAATTACCAATATTTTTAATGAGAATGTTTGCTGTGAAGGCCTCTTGCATTTTCAATAGTTTAGTCTTATGATTTTGTCCGTTTGATTTGGTCAATTCTCGGCTCTTTCCAGTATTCAAACAATGACTCGACTTATTAAAACTTTTAATTGTTGAATACTGACCTCAGAAGGGCTATGCGGTCATCAAGGGAGCCAACTAAGATGTCTGGGTATTGATTTTCATCCATGTCCATGCCTCCACTTAGAGAATAACCAAATGTCTGAAACCCACTAGAACCCACAGACTTTCCTTCAATGACCTAAGAAAGAAAAGTATAATAGTTTACACATTATACTCTATAGTCTGCTGAACCAAAATCCAAAACAGCATCTGTACGTTTTAATAGCTTAGTAAACAATGTTCTTTTGAAGAGAACAGGCCTTACCTGACTGGGGTCATTCATTATTCCCTCCTTGCTACCCATCCATATATAGACCTTTCCTGAGTCATGAAATGGAGCTCCCACTGCAAAATCTGATCCAACAGACCAATAAAGCAGAGCATTTTAATTTCCTTCATGCAAGTCATTTGTCCTTTAGGTGGCAGCAACCTTACACTAATAATTTTTCATTGACATTATCTCATGGTTTAACACCATGTCTATGTCATGAATGAATACATACATTTCCCCCTACAATTTTAATGCAGTCAATTTTCTATTAAAATTGTTCAAGGTCTTAAATGAATGTACTGTACTTGTGTGTTACACTGAGTTGCCATGAGTGTCCAACAGTTGCTATAGGACAAATGCTGCCAAGATATTATTTGCTTAGGTCTCCTGAGTGGCATTGCCATATCAGCCAGACATTGCAAGTTTGAATACAACTATTTCTGTCCAGCTCTGTCTATGCGGGTTGGCTAGCCTTCCCTCCAACCCCAAAACTTCTAGCGGACGTAAATAAAATGACAGCAGTTTGGAAAGATGTAAATACAACAATCTGTAAATGTCAAAGTGGACCAATACTCAGGTGGTACTGCTCCAATTTGTTAACTATAATTGGTCAGTTAATTATTATTGTAGTATTGGTAGCTGCTTGACACAACATACAGGGTTAAACAGAGCGCATTACTTATAGCATTGTGTAGCAATTTCCATAAGTAAATCAGTCTGTGCCAAGAAAAAGGTCTGTTTTGCTATAAAGCAAATTTAAAAAATTGAGAAAATCCCCAATGGTGTTCCCATTCAACTAACAGACATGATAGAGGAGAGTTTATTTAGTACTTGGCTACAGTCAGTAATATAAACCTTTAAAGTGCACCATGTAGTAAGTGTTCCTAAAAAAATGCCACATAATATGTGTGAGTTTAGTGTACCCAAAAAATAAACCAATTAAACTGATTCAGCATATAATCAAACATTGTAGTAATGTATTTGCATAATATATAATTTCTATAACAGGACAAGCTGTGATCTCAATAAAATATTTGTTAAAATGCACCTTGGAACCCATCCTGATTAACGTCTCCTATGGCAGCCACTGCTAATCCAAATGCTGAACCCTTGACTCCCTTCAGGACCACTTTTTTGTTCCCAAAAGATCCATTTTCATTCATGAAGACATACACGGCTCCACCTTGCTCTTTGTTTCGATCAAAATAGAATGGAGCTCCAATGATCAGATCATTCCAGCTATGATGGGAATAAAAAAAGACAAAGCAAAAGCATTCCTCTTAGTTTTGTTTATTTTGTTTCAACACAAGCATTTCACATTTTTGGAGAACAGCAAATGACGTGTCAAATGAAGGCATTCAGCTGAAAACCCATTGAAAAACCAAGTTGATGAGGGCTTGTGGACCACCAGGTGCATGTGTAAAAAATGGAGCAGGTAAATACCTGGCCCACATTGTAATTTGAGATAAGTGAGGAGAGACGCATTGGCCTGCTGACACTAAGCTCACTAACATGAAAAAAGAATGTTGGCAACGAGGGAAAAATTATGATTAGCATGAAAATTCAGCAATGCCAATTATTTTTGCATTTTATTGTTCATTTTTTAACGTGCATATTAGACACCACATGACATTAGGGATGTGGTGGATCAGGATGGATGGCACTCTGCCGTTTGCCAGTTTTGGCCCTGGCCTGGCGGTAGCCATTAGCTATGGGCCTGACCTGTGCTGGGGGTTGTGAGTGGGACTCGCTGCCTGTCCCCCCTCTGAGTGTCTCCTTGTGTGGGGGCCATCATCCCCTCAGTCTCTTGCTACTTTCCTCTTGGGTTGGGAGGGTGGCTGTCCCTTGCACTATGGGGGGTAGCTCAAGGCCTCGATTGCCTGGTTCCACCTGCCTGCCGGGGGTGGGGGAGGGAGGCATCAACCACCACCACCACATCGACCACCACCACCACATCCAGAGACTTCCACTGACAAACCAGTTTACATAGACACAATAACATATTGGCGGATCCATATAATGCGACTAGGGAAGTCTTTATAGATTTGATCATTATTATTATTATTATTATTATTATTATTATTATCATAACCATTAATCTTTGCTTTGTATGTTGCCATTGCTTATTATTATTATTGTTTATCCATGCTGTATGGCATTTTATTTATTTGTTTATTTATTTATTTATACTACCTATTAGTTTTTTGGATGGACATTTTTAGAGTGATCTTTAATCAATTAGACAAGAATCAAATACCTTCAAAGGTTTTTTTTTTTTTAGCAATAAACTGTTTGTGTATGTTTTACACAAGCCAGCAGTTTTTGTATGAAGAACAGATTGCTGCATGATTCAAACTACAATTAAAGATGCATATTAAATATCTACATAGTTTTGAAATGTTACATATGACAGAGGCAGTTTGTCAATAAACAGTTATTACAATGTTAATTAGAGTTAGGGAATGTGACCTACTTGTCATTGTTGAGATCTGTCACTGCTATACTGCTCCCGAAGTAAGAGCCCACTTGCTCGCCTGGAATTGTAATCTTGGCCTCAAGGTTGATATCCCCTTTCCTTGCTAGAGTGACTGACCCTCTGGACTCATCTCTCGGAGCACCTGTGACCACTGTGTACTCTTCTTTGCCCAGTAACTTCTTCTGTTCCGTAACAGAGTATCCTTAAAAAGAAAGCAATGTCACTCATCATAACCGCATGACTATGAGAAACTATGAGAAAATCATGTATTTCTTAATACTAAGCTGTGACCTGTTTTCTTAGAATTGTTACATTCAAGGTAATTGCATTTAAGAATACTCACCAAATTCAACATCAAAACTGTACTTAAGCACATGCAAATAAGTGTAATTAACTACACAGTTCTGTCTGCGGTGTGCTACGAAATAAATGTAAAAAAGCAATCATACCCATGTAGCTGTTCCGCTTGTCCTGGGGAGCAAAGTCTTTGTCATTGTAATCCCAGGTGTTTCCTGGACTGGTGTCTCTCCATGTTACATGGACGTTGCCTGGTAAATCAAAGTATCCAATAATGCAGATCACATTACAGCAAGGTTAACCTACTATTATAACTACATGATGAACTGCACTATATGTACAAATGTTTGGTGACACCTTCTAATTTTTCTACCTGATATTACTAAGGGGTTTATTCCCAGCATCATTTCTTTAAAAACATGTTTCCCAACTTCAGTCCTAGAGAACACTGGCTTTTTAATATTTTATTGCTTATCTCTACCTCAAAAAGAACTTGCACATTTTTTTATTTAGTTAGTGAAAACACTAAAATGTGTAAGGTAGGGGCACTCCAGGGTAGAGAACCCTTGCTTCATGAAGGAAATTTAGCCCCCTATGTCTGTTCAGTAATTTTGCTTTGTCCCAGATTAATCACTAATTGTATTTACCCTGCCACAGGTAGCTGCCAGTGCAGCCGATGTAGACATCACTCTCTGTCATGCCCCCAGAGATGCCCATATTGCACATGCCCTCCATCTCCATATCAAAGTTAGGGTTGCAGACTTCATATGTGTGGGTTTGCCAGTCATCAGTAGGATCAAAGGTCAGGTCGTTGCCCCGTACAAAGCACTTGCCCACCATTCTTTGCTGCTCCTCTAGTCCACCATGTACTATTTTTACATAACGGTGACCACATGCCTGTCAGGAAAAACAACAAGAAAGTTCAAAGGGAACAAATCTTCTTGGGATGAATCTTTAAATGTACAGTCAATCCCTGTTAGCATTCCCCCCGTTAGCTCGCTAACCTCTCCTTTCTCCATGAAAGGCTGCAGAAGAGATTTTCTTCCATGTTATTAACCCCATTGGGCTGGAAACCTCACCTCTTGGGTCCGTGTTAGCGGTGTAGCCTAAAACACAGTCAGTCGTGCTAATTCTATAGGTCTGCTGCTGCTATGGCTGCTAATGCTGCTACTGCTACTAATGCTACTGTTGTCGCCGCCGCCACCATTTTATCATTATTTACTCATCCCCGAATAACTCATGCATGTAATGATGCTGCATAGGCTTTATTAACAGCCAGCAACATGCTAGCGTCATGCGGCAGCATGCGACACAAACAAGCAGCATGCTTATAGCGAAAGCCAGTGTCTCTCTTGGGAGGTCAGTATTACCAAAAAGCATTTAGTAGCGATTCAACTACATTATAATACCATATATATAAAGGGAGCCAGTGTTGTAGCCATGTTCTCCCATGATCCATTTTAACACCTCACCACCTGCGCCTCTTGCCAAATTTAGGGCCCAGACCGATAGGGGCGAGCTAACAAGGTTTGACTGTATCCATTTTCTGTATAGCATGGTGTTAATATTCATGGGACCTTTCTAACTAAGGACCTTAAGGTTATGATATTATGTTTCTCTCTTGTAGTTAAGGTTCTGCACAAATCCTTTAATCATTTGCAGAGCACTAATGGCTTACCAGCACTCTTCCACCAGGTTGGTCTCTCTGAGTGGCTACAGTCACCCCCAGCCACATATCCTCTATCATCTCCGATGAGTCCGCTATAGGATATGAGCAAACAGATATTATTAATTACATTCAATACAGTATTAACCCCTAAGGGGAAAAATCTCCACATTTAACCCATCTGAGGCAGTGAGAACACACACACCAGAATGAGCCCAGGGAGTTAAGTTCCTTCCTCAAGGGCATTTCAGCTTGCTGCTGGTTCTGGGAATCAAACCCGCAACCCTTCGGTCACAAACCCACTTCTCTAACCATTAGGTCATGGGTGCCCCTCGTATGCCTTGGTCTTTTTAAATGGCCAAAGTCTCGCCACACTACAGATTTCCTTTCCAAAGAGTTTTATTTGTCATTTTCTCTTTTATCTTGCGTCAACTCCTGAAGTACCAGTGTGCAATGCTGAAACAGCCCAAACATTAACCTTGCCCAAGCACTAACATTGCTACCCCTACACTATGTGTTGTGTGTGTAAACCTAACATGACGTAACTTTAACTCTGTTCAAGCCACCATAATGTTCTGCAAAGCACTATTCTCAAAACATCGACAGAATGCATTTAATTGAAATTATATGAAGTGAAAGTCACTGTCATTGTGAAAACACTCAATCTCACAAAGTTCACCTCTATGAAATATGACCTCTGCATTTAACCCATCACACACAGGCAGCTGTCTAGGCAATCAGGGAGCAGTGTAGTGGGGACTGTACCTCAGTGGTGCCGAGGCTTGGACTAATCTGCAACCTTCTCCCAGTGGGCTAGTCTTAGGCCATCACTGCCCCAACCACGTTGACCATGTTAATGAAATAATTAACTATGTACATTTGTGCTTATAAGTTGTACATACCCTGACCAAATGTTTGATTTCTTAAACATTTTTCAGAGAATATGAATGATAACAAATAAACTTTTCTTTCACTCATGGTTAGTGATTGGCAAAAGGCATTTATTATGAATCAACTGTGTTTAGTCTTTTAAAATCATAATCTTAACACAAACTACACAAATGACCATGATTAAAAGTTTACATACCCCAGTTCTTAATACTGTGTATTGCTCTCTTTAACATCAATGACAGTTTGCAGCCTTTTGTGGTTGTTGTGGATGAGGCTCTTTATTTTCTCAGCTGCTCATTCTTGCTGCAAAAAGCCACCAGTTCCTGTAAATTCTTGAGCTGTCTTGCATGAACTGTATGTTTGAGGTCTCAATGATATTAAGGTCAGGAGACTGAGATAGCCACTCCAGAACCTTTACTTTGTTTTGCTGTAGCCAATGACAGGTCATCTCGGCCTTGTGTTTTGAATCATTGCCATGTTGGAATGTCCAAGTACATCCCATGCGCAGCTTCCAGGCTGATGAATGCAAATTTTCCTCCAGTATTTCTTGATAACTTACTGCATGCATCTTGCCATGAATTCTGACCAAATGTCCTGTGCCTTTGTAGCTCACATATCCCTAAAACATCAGTGATCCACCACCGTGTTTCACAGCAGGAATGGTGAACCTTTTATCATAGACCTGTTGACTTCTCTCCAAAAAAGTTCAATTTTAGTCTCATTACTCCAAATGACTTTGTGCCAGAAGGTCTGAGGCTTGTCTCTGTGCTATTTGGTATATTGTAAGTGGGATACTTTGTGGCATTTGCGTAGGAATGGCTTTCTTCTCGACCATGCAGCCCACCTTTCTTCAAGTGTCTCCTTATTGTGCATCTTAAAACAGCCACACCACATTTTTTCACATTTCCTGTGTTTCACTTGAAGTTATTTGTGGGTTTTTCTTTGCATCCCAAACAATCTTCCTGACAGTTAGTAGGTCTAAAATTTCCACTTCTTAATTAGAGTTTGAACATTGCTGATTGGCATTCTCAATTTCTTTGATATTTTCTTTTTTCCCTTTCTTGTTTTATAGAGTTCAACTACCTGCCGATCCTTTGACAATTCTCTTGCTTTCCCAATGGCTTAGTATCCAAAAAACATCAGTGTAGCACTGCATGAAAGATGCAAGGGACTGTCTGGAGTCCAGAAACTCACTGACCTTTTATACACACCTACTAATTAAAGCAAAAAGAGGTGAAGATAGTTGCCTTTAAAAGCCATTCAAACCTGTTTGTCTCAAGTTGTGTGCATGTTATCAGGCCAAAAACACCAGAGTATTTAAACTTTTGATCAGGGTCATTTTGGTAGTTTCTGTTGTCGTTATAATTTAAAAAGAGTTTACTGATAATAAGTGCCTGAAACAAAAGTTTTTGTGTAATCATTCATATTCTCTGACGAATGGCCACGAAATCATAAATTCTGTTAGGGTATGTAAACTTATGAACTGTATATGTTGTTTCCTAATATACGTGATATATTGTGATAATGTATCATTATTTTATTGCCTAGCTCTAACTTTTTCTTTTGTTTTATTATAGTCACCGTTTCACATAATGTAATTCCTGAATGAAATTGATTCAACAGTTTATCAAACCTGTCAACCTGATTATCAAAACATTATGTGTTGTAATTTTTTACATGCTGAAAATAAAACATATGCAACTGACTTTAACCCATCCAGTGTCAACCAGAGGAGGATGGGTTCTCCTTCTTAGCCTTGTTTACTCCCAAGGTTTGTTCTGAGACTCAGACACAGATTCTGTAAAGCTGCTTTGTAACAACTTCAGTTGTAAAAAAGCTCCACACTAGTGATGTGAATCTTCACCATTGAGGCGATGCGATTTTCATCTCGATACACTGTCACGGATACGATACATTAACGATTAATATTAAACAACCACCGATACGATACGATTCGATTCTCCCACCTCCCACGATGCAGTGCGATAAAACACGACTAGATTAAACACAATGCGATACGGTGCGATGCGATTCAATATGAACTGATCCACATGGTCAGGATGGAGGAGACGGTGCTGAGC
>JBBIGC010169521.1:0-15692 GCA_037576955.1 Lepidarchus adonis
TACAACACTGTATAACACTATACAACACTTTATAACACTATAACACTGTATAACACTGTACAACACTGTATAACACTATACAACACTTTATAACACTATACAACACTGTATAACACTATACAACACTTTATAACACTGTACAACACTGTATAACACTGTACAACACTGTATAACACTATACAACACTGTACAACACTGTACAACACTGTATAACACTGTACAACACTGTATAACACTATATAACACTGTATAACACTGTACAACACTGTATAACACAATACAACACTTTATAACACTATATAAAACTGTATAACACTGTACAACACTGTATAACACTATACAACACTTTATAACACTATATAACACTGTACAACACTGTATAACACTATATAACACTGTATAACACTGTATAACACTGTACAACACTGTATAACACTGTATAACACTGTACAACACTGTATAACACTATACAACACTTTATAACACTATATAACACTGTATAACACTGTACAACACTGTATAACACTATATAACACTGTATAACACCGTATAACACCATGCATATAAGTACACACTATACAACACTTTACAACACTGTATAACACCATGCATAAAAGTACACACGCAAGAACACAAGTGAACATTAGAGTAAAAGCAACAGTAATGCAGTAAAATGGATCAGGAGTTTGCAATATTTGTAAAGATATAAAAGTCATTGAGATGTTGTGAGCTGGTTAGAAGAACACCAATCTCCTCTCCAGGCCTCCAGCCATCGCATGGATGTGTGAAACTCCAGCAGAACCTGGTTTAATGGAAGGAAGGGCTGATTGAGGCCAAACTAGGGATTTGATGGCAGCTACAAGTAACACTGGGCTTCCATGAGGACAGATCTGGAGATTGTGAGATCACTGATAAAGTCAGTTTTACTGTGTTACTGTTATTTGCAGTTATAATAATATTAATGTTCAGATGCCTCAGACTTGTGCACAGTGCTGTATATAGTATAGCCTCTTTAGCTCCGGTCCTGAGCTAAAGCAGAAACATGACTTGGTGGATGGAATACATTTAAGGTCATTTGGAGAAGTGGTATAAACTGTAATGAGTCAGTGAAGTTAAAGCCGTCAGCTTCCTCACCTGTTCTCCTGCCTGCTGTGTTTAATGGCCAGCTGCTGTGAAGTGCTCCGGCCCCTCATTCATCCAGACAGGGAATCTAGGGCGAACAAGAGCATGTATTCCATTACAAATGCACTGATACTTTATGACACTGAAATGTCAGAATAAAGTGTTACACACACACACACTCACACACACCTGTGATATCACCTCCCTTTAGCCTGGAACTGGTTCATCTGCACCACGAGCAAGTCCAAAGTGGAAATGTCTGATCAAAGTGGAATTTCGCTGAAAGATCTTAACATTTCCACATAAAATCATAGCTGGTTTGGTGTGAAATGATCCAGTCTAGAAAAAAGTCCCAAATCAGAATTGTTCACAATGTTGGTGAAAGGAACCAGATGACTGGTTCTTCTATGAAATGGTCATGAATACACTGCTGATGCCTGAGACATTGTTTTAGCAGAGTTTGGAGAAGGCTCTTTTTTGTGTCATTTGTCTGTTGGCTACTAAATGCTTTACAGTAATACAGGACTCCCACTTACATTCACACTTTTTTTGCTGTTTGTTTTTCACATAAGGTAGTAGAATGTAGTTGAACGCCTACTAAATGTTTTACGGTAATACTGGACTTCCATGATAGACACTGGTGTTAGCTATGTTGCTGCTTATTTGTGTTGCAAGTTGCCAGATGTTAATAAAGCCTCCGCAGCATTAATCAGGCATCGGTGAATCCGTGAAGTAGAAAAAAAATCAGCAGCTGCGACAGCAGTTGCATTAACATTAGCAGCAGAACCATTAGCAGCATTAGCAGCAGTACCATTAGCAGCATTAACATGAGCAGCATTAGCATTAGCAGCATTAACATTAGCAGCAGTAACATTAGCAGCATTAGCATTAGCAGCAGTACCATTAGCAGCATTAGCATGCTACTTTGCGTGTTCTAGGCTACAGCGCTAACATGGACCTAAGTTTGGCTATAGAGCTATAGATGGAGAAATGCATACACTGGACACGTGGCACATTGTGGTGAGAGCGAGAAGCTAGAGGCAAGGTTTACCGAGGTAAATAACATGGAAGGAAATCTGTTCTGTTGCCTTTCATGGCGTGAGGCGAGGTTGGTGAGATAACTGGGGGCGAGATAACGGGGTTTGACTATATGGGATCGGGACTCGGTATCAGATACTCCATAATGTGTCACAACTGACTGGGGTGGGATTGTGTAGACTGGTTGAATTCATCGGCCAAATCGATGACTTGGGAAAGATGAGCGAGGCTTTACTCGTCTTTATTGCCCATTTTATGAACTGCGCATAAAAGCTGCAGAATTCTTTACCCACGACTCAAGAAATCAGAGCAGAGAAGATGACTTCTTCACCGCGAGGACAATTTGTGACCCCAAGGCAGCAAAAACTTGGACCTAGTGACTAATGAGTCTCAAATTTGCAGCTTCTAGCTTCTGTAAATTGAAAAGGCCCAACCAATCAGTGTTACTCTCACTGCCGGCGCTAAGTTCACAACATCAAAAGGCAGGAAGATTCAATTGGCCATGGGCAGGTGGGCCCAGTAAAGTGAGGCTCGCTCTCAGCGGAGCCTGTTTATTATGTGGCTGGGGCCTGGGCTACACTTAAAGGGCCTACACAACTACAGAGAGATGGCTGTGGATAATGAGGGATGGAGGGATATATATATGGAGAGCAACAGCCTCCAGTTTTGTGCGATTGAGGCGAAAGGCTGCGGGGTGCAAGCGGCCGGTCGGCTCCAAAAATGGAGGATATGTGCGAGGGGGGAAACACACGCTGTCCTACTTTTCACTAATGGATGAAAAAGAGAGAGAGGGAAAGAGACAGGGGGAGCGAGGCCTTGGCTCAAGCCTTATATGGTAAAGGACTGATGGCCACAGCAATGTCCGCTGTCCAGTAGAATTCAAGCTTTCTCTCCCTCTTTGAGCGTTTCTGTTCCCAGGGTAAGGTTTACGTTTAATTCATGCGTTTTTATTATTTAGATTTTTGATATAAAATTAGCAATTATTATTTTAACAAACTCATGTTAAAATTTTAATGGTGATTAATTTTGTGATTTCATATAGTCAATCATATGACATCATATAATTCATATAGTGATTAATCTCAAATTATTCTTTTTCAATTATAATTTTGTATCTGTTTCAATTTTACGCCAAATTATGTGTAAATTATTGGTGGTAAACTCCACACTCGCTGTGAGCTCCATACACTTAGCTGGTTTCACCGTCTCCACAGTGGACCAGTGGATCTGGAGGGGAACTCAGGAGATAGATGATTGGAAGTGAATGATGTGGTGCAGACCCTCATCCTCTATGTTGATTGGCTGCAGCCGTGGCTCCATTCAGCAGTTGCTACCGTTCATGTGTTGGAGGCTGATTGATCCATCGTTTGGGTCGAACTCTGTTCAGTGGAGACTGTTGTACGTTGCCAGAGCTCAGGCTTCGGCTGCTGAATGTGAACTCGGCCTGAGTGTGAGATCTTAGTCTGGATGAACGAAACTCAGTCTCACAATAACAGAGGATCTTGTTGCATATCACTTATTAAATATTCAATAATTAATATTATTATCAATACATAGTCCACTGCTGCTTCATAATTGAACAGAAGTATGCTCTGTGGAAAACGGAATTAATGATCAAATTTGTTTGCACAGTTTGAAAGATTTTCAGATCAGAGGAGTCTGCATTGGACTGGCAACCTGTCTAACATGTTTCTCCACCTTTTGGCCTGAGTTTAAGCAAGGGCTAATGTATAGTGAGACAGGCATTATAGGAGAATAAATCCCAACGGGCCAAAGAAAACTTCTTAATCTATTTAATTTCCTATAATGCTTGTCTTACAATACATTACCCCTGTTATTAAACTCTAAAATAAACTTTTTCAACGTATCTATATAAATCAATTGTATTGCGGTTTTGTGGCATGAGCTAAGAAAATATAGTTTTGTGACTTGTGCTGAGAAAAAATAGTTCTTCAGAATGTTCTGGTGCCATACTCCAACGTGCCATATTCACCCACAATTTTAACATTTAAATTGAAACTGTCATCCACGTTTGCTAATTGTGCTAATGGTGGAGTGATATCAAACCACGAATCTAAAGCACAAAACCCGTCTCCATGCCAGCGGGTGCTCTAAAAAATAATGCCACATGTCTGGGACACCTTCCTATTGAAATGTAATGTAGCGTTCGCCAGTGTTCCGAAGAGCCGCATGATATGTATAATGACTGGTCACAAGAAAAAAATACCTTTTTGCAAAAAAACTGTCCAGATTGAGGGAAAATAATGATAAAAATGATGAAAATCTGCAACAAAAATTGTTCAGCCCTAGTTTTTAGTCAGCGACTGCCTATTAGCCTTTTGGGGTTAACAGGAGTTTCTTCACTGAGAAACATCAACATGATTATCCATGCTAACTGTGTGATACAGATGCAGCTGACAGAGAGAAGGATTCAGACGCGATCTATATGAATATGTGCATTAGGTGTGTGCACATATGAAAAGCATGGAGGGACATTTATTTCCTCATGCGTTTGGAGTCGCAGAACTGAAAGTGAAACAGTGGTGCACTGTGGGAAAAGCACAGCATGGTCTCAGAGCTGGAGCTTCTCTGTTGTTTCCAGCCATGTTTACTCTCTGTAGCCAATAGCTGAAGGGTGACATGATCTATCTATATGATGTTAAACATCTGTGACATTGTATCACTTGGGTTTCCTCCACTTTCACCTTTATCCATTTTCCAGTTCGCTCAGCCGATTTCTGGTCCCAGGGAAGCTGGAGCCGATGTGACTATGGGATGGGTTGGCCTCCTGTCTAGGGTGAACTCTGCCTTGTGCCCATAACCAGCTGGGATCGTCTGCTTCAAGCCCCTAAATGCATACGGGGGGTTCTCGAGTTACGTCACACTCAACATATGACGATTTGTGGTTATGTCGCTGACTCTTTTTAAAAAATTTGCATATATTGGGATGTTTTTCAATATATTAAAGGTTTCATATCACACTTCTCTAATCAAATATCGTGAAGTGTTTTGTTACAATTTCCCAATGTCCCCACCCATACAGACCATATAGGGAAAACATGCTTCAAAAACTTTTTTGTGAGGTCACAAATCCAACACGCATGTCCTATTTCTACAACAATTTAGCTCCGCCCCTGCCCAAGAAAGTTCTCAGAAGCTCTGTGATTGGCTCTCTGCAATATCACCACTGGAGAGAACGATATTGTGATAATTATGTACAGGTGATATATTGTTCAGGCCTAGCTCCTAGCATGTTCTAGAATGTACACAGGTGTAATAAAGAAATATTGTGAACTTGCAGCTTGGAAGTGAAGGTGACTTTGTTATTGGGAACACTGCCCGTCACACAAAGTGCACCACAATGAATCTGGCTGTTAACCCACCTATCATCAGCAACCGTGGAGCAGCAGAGCTGGACGGAGCCTTGCTCAAGGGCACCTGGGCCGGAACCGGCGACCTTTGAGGCCCAAAGCAAGTTCCTAATCACTAGGCCGCTACTGCATGTGTGAATGTGTGAATTCTGTAACATTAAAGCTGCAAACGAAACCGATTAGTAAAAGTGCGGTTGAATATTTCCACTATACCGTTGTTGTGTAAATCTCCCTGTACTAGTATAGTGGAGTGGGTGACGACATGATCGCCTGTGGTAATTACAGACATGGTCGATGGAGTCTAGGCTGGCGTATTGCTTTAAAGCGGTGTATACATCCCAGCCTACGTGTCCCCTGTGAGGCAGAATCAAAGTTGTGGGAGGCTGGTGGGGGAGTAGGGTTCTAAACACGCTCTGCTTTGATGGGGTAGAGGCCAATGGATTTTTCCTGCACCGGATGGTTGCGTCTAGTTTCTACGCGTGGCCGATTCGTCTGTGCATCAGCCAAGTCTCAGCGAAAACACACAGCTCTCTGTGTGCTTGGTAGGAATGCAGGGTTCCAACCTGTGATCTCCTGTTCTTTCACAGCTAAATACAGACGAGTGGATGATGCGGAGACGCCGCGCGTTTGCGAGACGCTAATTCGGAACGCGTCTTGACCCCTTTCCAGATGAATGTTTAGGTTTACATCAACTGGCACATCAGCGAATGCTGCCTGTGTGTGTGTGTGTGTGTGTGTGTGTGTGCACTTATGTAGCTGGTAGGTTGGTTACCATGGCTTTGTGAGTTAAGTAATCAAACACACACTGTGATCTCTCTCTTTTATTCCATAACCCTACAGTTATATATAGAATCCTCCAACTACTCCCACTCTCCCTCCTCCCTCTTGCTCGTTCTCTCCACTTCTCCCTCTGCGCTCTTACTACTTTGCTCTTGCTGGTGTATCTGCCTCCTGTCATTCTCTTTCTCTCTCCCGTCATCCCCTCATTCTCCGGCCTTTTATTCTCGCTGCCTGTCGCTCAGCTGCTTCGTTAACAACTGCCCCCTCGGATTTATTCTTCAAAGCTTTGGGAGCTTTCCTTGTTTTGTTCCGAACTAAATGTGTATTGTCTCTCTGTCTACAAAGCGCTCTGTTGAGCTTATGAGCTAATGCAACATGGTGTTGAATGACTAGAAAGTGAAAGTGAACAAACCTCGCCACACGAAGTACACCGCAGTGAAATGCTTTAACCCAGGGGTGTCACACTCAGGTCCTGGAGGGTCAGTATCCAGCACAGTGTGGTAGTTTCCCTCCTCAAACACACTTGCTCAGCCTGGTAATCAACAGGTGATTTGAAGCAGGTGTGTCTGGGAAGGGAAGCCATCAAACTGCAGGACACTGGTCTCCAGGCCCGGAGTTCCACACCCCTGCTTTAACCCTCAACAGTGTAGAGGGCCTTTACCTTGGTCAAGGGTCCCGGGACTTGAACCTGGGACCTTCTGATCACAAGGGCAAGTTCTCAGGCCCTATGTTAATTCGGAGAATATTCTTTCAAGCCTGGTCTAGACACTTGCACTCACTGCATATATTTCAACAGAAATGTATTACAGTGTAAGTGACTGTTTGACATTTGCCAAATAAATACGATCTCAGCATTTAACCCATCCACACAGGGAGCACTGGACAGCGATCAACAGCACCCCAGGAGCAGGGTAACAGGTCTTCTGTCTACAAGGGCAAAGTCCAAACCTCTAGGCCATTACTGCCCACAACTCCAGTCAGGTCTACAGTGAGCAGGTCCGCTCTTTACTGGTAGGGCTTAATGAGCGATTGCGTGAGTATGGAAACATCTAGAGAAGGAGCTTCCACTGGTTTGTATATCACAGAGGAATCTTTTGTCCAAATATTTAAACTGCGCTGGAATTAATATATTTGAAATGCACAGCAAATATCAATACAGTAGCTCACAAAAGTCAGTACACCCTCACATTTTTGTATATATTTTAATATATTTTTTTATGAGACAACACTGAAGATATGACACTTTGATTCAATGTAAAGTAGTCAGTGTACAGCTTGTGTAACCATGTAAACTTGCTGTCCCCTCAAAATAACTCAACACACAGTAACCGCTGGCAACAAAAGTGAGTATACTCCTAAACAAGTAAAATTAGTATTGTTGGTGTCAATTTTCTAAGTAAATATTTTTCTAAAGGTGCCATTGACATGAAATTCACTTGATATTTGTGATGGGTCGGCCTCCTGTCCAGGGTGTACTCTGCCTTGGCCAGTAGTCTGCTGGGTTCGGCTCAGGCTTCCCAATTGACCTGAAATGGATTAAGCGGTTTGGATATTGGATGGATGGAATTTTTATTTGACCAGCCCTAATGCAAATGATTATAGTATTGTATTTTACAGGCATGTTGACACATTGCGATGCACTACAGGAAGTCTAGGGGACAAAATAGCTTATATTGTTTCATTACACTGTAAAAGAAAAAGTTATTTCTTTCACAGACAGAACTTTAATGATGGTGTTACTGCGACCAAGCAACATGGGAAGAAAACAGCAGAGGGTTGCAATAGTAGATGATAGTTTTTTCAGTTTCACATGTATGATTACTGCTGTAAGATTGGAAATATAACGTAAATTAATAAACTGCTTGTCATTGTTATCACACCCCAACAAAATGGGACGTCACCCCATCATACATTGAGTGGCAGACAGATATCAACAGGAAGCAGCGTAGAGGGACGGTACCTTGCTTAAGGGAAACTCCTGGGACTTGCACTCATGAGGACAAGTTCCTAACTACTGCATTCTTCCCATGTGGAGGACCATTCAACTAACCTTACTACCCGAACCTACGTGTCCCCTAGGCTGGGACTAGAACCTACAACCTTGCGACCACTGACGTCTGCATTCAACCCATCCACATGCGTAAAAGTGGGAGCAGGACTTTGCTCATGGGTGTCTCTGTGGGACCCGGGCCAGGGCCTCAAACCTACAACCTTCTGATTGCAAGGGCAATTGCCACTACCAATAAATTGCCTTAGGATCAACTGAAGTAACTTCATTACACTCCACGAGTCTCACAGGAGCTATCAGCTTCAAATAGCACAAGGGGAGGAAAGGACTCCAGAGCTGCCGAAAGGCTGCCGTTCGTTTCTAATGTATTCGTTATCTAGCTCAGATAAAATAGTGGCTTATGTCAGTCATCAGCTTCAGTTATCTACCTTTGAGTTGGAGCGCAACAAATTAAAAGCCATGGAGTACTGGATAAAGTGTACTGAAATACACGCAAATGTATTATGCATGCATCCAGACCTTCAGTCCCGACTCACTGAGCTAAGAAACGAGGCTATGGTAATCTTGTATTAAATGTTTGCGCTTCCATAAACACCCAGCAATTCTGCGTCTTTGCTTACTCCTCTTAGCATATGGCCTATTACCATAATGACAACACGCTGGTGCGCTGTGAAACATTTTCACCATGAAAACCTCCATCAGCGGAGCTTTAACTTGCCTTAATACGATTGTGGCGCATAAACTGCAAGGGTTTGTTTAGCTTAATTAACCCTCTGTGAGCTAGCTAACCAGTTTTACAGTGTTTTAATAAGCTCCCATTGTGCCGAAACAGGTTCCTGTGGTGTCGTCTTGGGCACATCTAGCAATGCTTCGATTCTGCAGTTGTTTCTGAACCGTGCATGGGTGGTATTTACGTCTAAGTGTGTATGAGAGCTCCATTAACTACTTTACTTTGAGTAGTTCTGTTGAATTCCCTTATAAAATTGAGCAAGTTTTCTTGTGTGAAGGTAAGAGATAAACCTTCAATCCAGTGCTCCCACCCTAGTTCATACTGGCTTAGCATAGAGTTCTTACAGTTCTTACACCTTCTTCTATGTGCTATCGAGTGTTTTTAGTTTTAATCATAATCTTCTTCTTCTCCTTCTCCTCCATTTTATTCTCATTTTCCTTCTTATATTATTCTCTTCCTGCTCCTCCATTTTCTTCTCTTTCTTCTTCTTCATTTCCAATTTCTTCTTTCTTCTCCTATATCTTTGGTCTCACATATTCTTCCTTGTGTTGTTCTTTTTCTCCTTTACTACTTCTTAGGTGTTTTTAGAACCAATCCTTCATTTGAGTTTCAACAACCAAACCTGGACTTTGGATTTGGGCCGATCTTGAGTACTGATCCCATTCCTTGGGCTTTGGGTTTGGGCCGATACTGAGTACAGATCCAATACCTGTGCTTTGGGTTTGGGCCGATACTGAGTACTGATGCAATACTTGGGCTTTGGGCCAATACTAAGTACTGATCCAATACTTGGGCTTTGGGTATGGGCAGATACTGAGTATTGACCCAATACTTGGGCTTTGGCCCGATACTGAGTACTGATCCAATACCTGGGCTTTGGGTTTGAGCCGATAATAAGTACTGATCCGATACCTGGGCTTTGGGTTTGAGCTGATAATAAGTACTGATCCGATACCTGGGCTTTGGGTTTGGCCCAATACTGAGTACTGATCCAATACCTGGGCTTTGGGTTTGAGCCGATAATAAGTACTGATCCGATACCTGGGCTTTGGGTTTGGGTCGATACGAAGTACTGATCCAATATTTGGGCTTTGGGTATCGGCCGATACTAAGTACTGATCCAATATCTGGGCTTTGGGTATGGGCTGATACTAAGTATTGATTCAATATTTGGGTTTTGGGTATGGGCAGTCACTAAGTACTGATCCAATACCTGGGCTTTGGGTATGGGCTGATGCTAAGTACTGATCCAATACCTGGGCTTTGGGTATAGTCCGATACTAAGTACTGATCCAATACCTGGGCTTTGGGTATGGGCCAACACAAAGTACTGATCCGATACTTGGGCTTTGGTTATGAGCCAATACTGTGCGTCTGTATAATATCTGGACATTAGGTATGCACTGATACTGAGTACTGATCCGATCCCTGGGCTATTATGGGTATAACAAATTGTGATACTGCAATGCAGCAATGTGGCATCATGAAGAATGAGCCTTCTGTTCACCCATTAAGCAAAACACAGGGAAACCTTGTGAGATTCAGTGATTTTTATTTCCCAAGGTTATGGAAAATCAATAACCACAGAAATATTGACATTATGAATAGCTCATTGAAATGGCAAAAATCTTCCTGATGATGGGGTTCTCTCTGTGACCTCACTATCGAGTGTTTAGTTCATAATGAGCGCTGTTCTCCGACATTACTCCTCCTGCATGTTAATGCACTGTAAACTACAAACTACAGTCCAGACAACAACCCAGTGTTTACAGGATAATGGAGCTTTCACATTATGGAGAAACTCATACCGGAATATGGAATGGGTTTAGTCTGATACAATATAATACAATTCTGTTTTTTCTTTTTCTTCTTCTTAAACATTAACGTCATAATCTTCTTCTCACCCTCCTCCATCTTCTCTTCTTATCTTCTTCTTCTTCTTCTTCTTCTTCTTCTTCTGATTCTTCTTGTTCATCATCTTTTTTCTTTGTTTGTTTCTTCTTCTTTCTCTTCTTTTCTACTGGTTTTCTTTTCTCCTCTTTTCTTCTTCTCCCATCCGTTCTTCTTGTTCTTGTTCTTCTCCTTCTTCTTCTGCTTTTTTCTTCTCCTTTATCTCTTCCTCCCTTTTTCTTCTTTTCCTGTCTCTTCATCTTCTTCTGCCGCTTCTTCTTCTGCTTCTTCATTTTGTTCTCCTTTCCTTCTCAGTCTTCTTGTTCTTCATCATCTTCTTCATTGTTTATGTTTCTTCTTCTTTCTCTTCTTCTCTTTCTTCTACTTGTTTTCTTTTCTCCTTTCCTCCTCCTCCTCCTCCTCTCTTCTTGTTGTTGTTCTTCTCCTCATCTCTTCTTCTTTGTTTCCTCCTCTTCTTCAACTTTTCCTCTCTTGTTGTTGTTGTTCATTTCCTATCTTCTTCTTCTTCTTCTTATTCTCTCCTCTCTTTTTTCATTTTGTTCTTTTTCAATTTCTCCTACATTGTTTCTTTTTCTCCTCCTTCTTCTGCTTGTTCTCTTTTTCTCCTCTCCCCTCTTCTTCTTTTCCTCTCCTTGCATTTTTTGTTCTTCTTCTTTTTCATCATCTTCTTCTAAATTGTTTGTTTTTTCTTCCTCTTCTTCTTCTTCTTCTTCTTCTTCTTCTTCTTCTTCTTCTTCTTCTTCTTCTTCTTCTTCTTCTTCTTCTTCTTCACCTCTCATCTTGTTCTTATTCCTCATCTCTTCTCCATTGTTTCTGTTTCTTCCTCTTCGTCTTCTTTGTCTTCTTCATCTTCTTCTCCTCTCTTCTTTTTCTTCTTATTCTTCATCATCATGATCTCCATTGTTTCCATTTATTCGTCATCCTTTTCTTCTCCTCCTCTTTTCTTTTTTGTCTTCTTTGTCTCTTCTCTATTCTGTCTGTTTCTTCTTCTTCCTCATTATCTTATTGTTATTTTTAATGTCTTTATTCTCTTCTTCTTGTCTGTTTACTTCTGCTTCTTCTTGTTCTTTTCTTATTGTGGTTGTTCTTCTTCATTTGCTTCTTTTTTATTCTGTTTTTTTCTTTTCTTTTTTCACATTCTTATGTGTATATTTTCTTCTTTTTCTTTTTTCTTCTCCTCTCCCATCCCCCCAGTCTCATTCTCTTAAATTATCTGTTGCCACAGCAGCAAAAGCTCACTATGATAGAGAGAGAGAGAGAGAGAGAGAGAGAGAGAGATAGAGAGAGATAGAAAGAGCAAATGTCATCTGACTCATTTAATGTAGGAACTCTGTGTCAAACGTGTGTGTGTGTCTTCAGGAAGATGGTGAGAGAGTGAAGGAGAGAATTAATGTCACACTGCATCACTGAATCAGTGCGTCCATGAGTGTTCAGCTCAACTTTAGTCTCTCTCTCTCTCTCTCTCTCTCTCTCTTTCTCTCTCTGTGGCCGAGAGAGGTCCAATCTGAAAGCACATGTTTCTGCAATGCTGATCAGATACACCCTTTCATTCCTAATGCAGGTATCAGACAAGACAGGGCCACTTTGTATGTCCGATCTACATGTATGAGACTGCAAGGGTGATAGACAGACAGACAGACAGAGAGACAGGCAGGCAGGCAGCCAGACAGACCCACATATAGATAGACAGACAGAAAGACAGACCAAAAAATATATATATAGACAGACTGAAGGGGATCATACTGTGCTTCATGCATTCATGGTTCCCTCAATGATCTGTAGCTCCCCAGTGCTGGCAGCACTCATGCAGCCCTAAACCATGACACTCCCACCACCATGCTTGACTGTAGCCAAGAGACACTAATTGGCAGGTTAGGGAAGAGGGTTTGATACCCAGAACCTGAAGCAGGCTGAAGTGCTCACCCTGTATATCACTCTGGATAACAGCATCTGCCAAACGCTGTAAATGTAAATATAAATGTAAATGTGGAGGAGGGGCTTCCCATGTAGACCAGTTTTGTATCAGAAGGAGATCACAGGATCCTTGTTGATGCCATAGCCATCCGTGGAATCCAAGACAGCACAGCTCACTCTCTGGGTGGGTATGATGGTCTTCCTTTTCCTCCCATCACGCTGGCGTAACAGAATGAGCAATTAGGCTTTTTCTTGTTCACTTTAAATGGCCACTGTAGTGTCAGGTCAGTGGCTCTTCTACAGCTCCACTTCAATCCCACCGGGAGTCTGATCAGATCTGTATCAGAGGTGGCACCGTTTTAATGCCGCTGTGTGTTAAATGGGGCCTTCAACACAACTGTAATCTGTATTCATCACCCCCATGACATCCCACATCTCTCCCACAGTGCACCTGTGCAGAACAGAATGAAATATTAAACTAGCATTAGCCTCATTTGCACCACGACTATCGAGAACCCACCTTAATCCTCTGAAGACGTCTAATCTTGGTCAGTCACGGCTGCACACCTGCAGAACAAACAAGCATGTCTAGTGTTGCTTGCATTACTTCGTGCTTTGAAAAGTGAAGAGCTGTTTATTTAGAACAGTCCTCAGTAAAGGGAGTTCAGCCTCTTGTTTGTAGTGGTTTGCAAACTAGACCATACAAAAAAGCCCTGTATACATAAAGCTGATACTGAGTACTGATCCGATACCTGGGCTTTTGGTATGGATATGAGTACTGATCTCATACTTGGGCTTTGGGTATGGGCCAATACTGAGTACTGATCCAATACCTGGACTTTGGGTATGGATATGAGTACTGATCTCATACTTGGGCTTTGGGTATGGGCCAATACTGAGTACTGATCAGATACCTGGGTTTTGGGTATGGGCCAATACTGAGTACTGATCAGATACCTGGGCTTTGGGTATGGGCCAATACTGAGTAGTGATCAGATACCTGGGCTTTGGGTATGGGCCGATACTGAGAAGTGATCAGATACCTGGGCTTTGGGTATGGGCCAATACTGAGTAGTGATCAGATACCTGGGCTTTGGGTATGGGCCAATACTGAGTAGTGATCAGATACCTGGGCTTTGGGTATGGGCCAATACTGAGTAGTGATCAGATACCTGGGCTTCGAGTATGGGCCAATACTGAGTAGTGATCAGATATCTGGGCTTTGAGTATGGGCCAATACTGAGTAGTGATCAGATATCTGGGCTTTGGGTATGGGCCGAGAAACGAAACTGAATTCATGGCTTTAGGATAAGCCCCGCCCCCTCCACATATTTCAGACACTGCCCTACCAGAGCTTTACTGCGAGGTGTTTTATCAGACGTGACTGTGATTAGATTTACCACAGACATTTGTAGTTTTGATGTTCACCCAGAGTGGATACTTAGCCTCACTGCTCACTGGATTAAGCCTTTATTTATTTGTTTTATTTAAAGTGTGTGGTATTGAAGCGCATCAGTTTGTCTGATCTCATAAAGCAGAGTGTGTAAAACAGGTCGAGGACACGCTGGGCAGAAACGGCTTCACATGTGAGACGTGTGCAACTTGTGGGACGATGTAAGAATTCAGTTGTCAGTTGTCATGAATAAACTTTGGATTTTAAATTTGATGTGCCTGAAGAGGGTGTGTTTGGGGCAAAATAAATATCGGATCGGTACTCAGTATCAGATATTTAATAATAAGTTACTCTGATTGGACTCGAGCAAAAAGAAAGTGATTGGGAGATCTCCAGTTTTAGGTATGGGCTAAATACCACTGGGTCTCAATTTGTGACTTGACTTCGACTAAACAAAATGTAACAGATTCATACGAACCTACAAACTGATTGATTGTTTATTAAAACAATAATCATGCAGGAGCAACTGGGTAATAAAATATTAAAAATGAAGAATAACTACACATCTACAAAAACATAGAATATCAGAACTGAACTGGACATATTGGCTCCAGGGATAGGCCTGTTGTTACAATCCCTGAGTCAGTATCAGACCAATATCTGATATCAGTATTGAATCGGCACAACCCTACAATACGGTGGGCTCCAGATGACTGAAGCAGGTGAAAAGTGAACTGGAACTGTGATTTAATGTAGATTTTGTGGTGTATAGTCTGATTAGCACATGCTGTGGGACCGTCCAGTGTGTGTGTGTGTGTTACTGAGAGCGAGAGAGACCAGTCGAGTGTCACATGGCCGTGGTGCATCCCAGGACATCCACAGCGAGGGTCCTTGCTGCCCTTGCTGTTAAACCTCAGATAAATGTCTGTGGGCATTGTGCTGTGTGTCAATTCTCTCACCCTGACTCCACCCAATCACGCGAGTTTACACAGCTGACCTTGCTGGGCAGAAGCTTTACATAACACTGAGAAAATATATACAGTACTGTGCAAAAGTCTTAGCCCCCTGAGAAACGTACTTAAATGTTTAGAGGCAGTGAATATCTTTAGTGTTTTATTTATTTTTATTTAAAAATAACTTTAATACAGTGAACAGTACATGTTTGTCAATGTGTTCGGATACCATCCCGGCAGAAATTTTGAATATATATCTTATGAGAATGGGGGAAAATTCCACTCGCAGAACAATTAGTCTCTTCGGTTCCCAAATAAATAAATATTTGCTGATTTTTTTATTATATGTTTATTACTACAGTTTAACAGAAGACATGTTATTGATGCAATGTATCATCAGATAGATAGATAGATAGATAGATAGATAGATAGATAGATAGATAGATAGATAGATAGATAGATAGATAGATAG
>JBBIGC010169529.1:0-15691 GCA_037576955.1 Lepidarchus adonis
GTTTATCAGTACATTGCAGAAAATAATGAACTTTATCACAATATGCTAATTTTTTGAGAAGGACCTGTATATATATAACTGCAATATAAAATAATAATAATAATAATAATAATAATAATAATAATAATAATAATAATACATTTTATTTGTAATTCACTTTATATTTCAGCAATCTCAAAGTGCTGCATGGCTTGGTAAGAGAGATTTAAACGTATATGGCGTCAGGTCGATGTACATTCAAAAATAAAATGCAGCCTAGCAGTATAAATTTGTAAATAATAGCACAAAAACACAAATTTAAAAGCTCAAAAAATCAGTGTGCCTTGTTTTGGCCAAAATCGCATAAAATATTCTATAAATCAGAAACGTATTGCAGTATTATTGGATTATTGGATGATTACATGGTGTATATGATATTAATAACCAAACTGTAACCCAATCTAGGCAAAAACGGACCCTTTCAGCGTCCTGGTTGCATCTGAAAACTACAGACGAGGCCATGGGAAGCGGGGCAAGTTAAAATGGGAGCCAAACAGAGACCTCGTTCACGCTCTGGACAGTGCTTTCTGCAAGTGTCTCTCAGTGAGTACTGCTGCATCCAGAAGTAGGTGTTTACAGTCATGCAGTGTTTTGCAAGGAGTGACTGCAGCAGCAGTTATTGTAGTGCAGCTGTATATTTTTATATATATATATAATATGCAAAAGTTTGGGCACCCCTTGACAAATAACAGATTTTGGTGATTTTGTAATTGAAAAGATGTTAACACGGCCTCTCTTATTACTTGGAAAGTACACAATATTTTCAGCAAACATTGATGCATAGTTAGGTTTTATGCCATAAAATGAACAAAATACCTTATTATGGCACTCCGCAAAAGTTTGGGCACCCTAAGTGTTCCAAAGTCTAAGATTCTTTTTAAAAGGTTTCAGACCTTATTAAGCTTGTTAGATCTGATGCATGGCAACAGCTGTCATTAGTAAATATCAGCTGGTGCCAATTTCAAAACTTCACAAATACTCTGACTCTTCAAATCTTGTGCACACACTTGTGGATACTCAACAACCATGGGTTCCTCTAAGCAGCTGTGTAAGACCCTGAAAATTAAAGTTCACAATGCATATTTAAATGATTTAAAAATCATTGAGAATTTGTGGATAGATCTTAAAAGAGCTGTGCATGCAAGATGACCAAAGAATATTACAGGACTTGAAGCCTTTTGCAAAGAAGAATGGGAGAAAATTAAGTACAAGTACAAGAACTTTTAGCTCTAAAAAGCGTTTGCGAGCTGTGAGATCTGCCAGAGGAGGTGTTACTAAGTGCTGATTATGTTGGGTGCCCAAACTTTTGCACGGGTTTTTTTTTTTTTTTTTTTTTTGCTAAATTTATGGCATAAAATGTAAGTATGCATCAATGTTTGCTTAAAATATTGTGTATTTTGTCCCATGTCCTAGAGAGACTGTGTTAACATCTTTTCAATTACATAATCACCAACATCTGTTCTTTATCAAGGGGTGCCAAAACCTTTGCATAAAACTGTATATACACAGGTACATCTAAGAAAATTAGAATATTGTGAAAAATATTATTTAATATTTCTTGACATCATAGATTCATTACACATAGTGTGAAATATGTCAAGGCTTTATTATTTTTTTATCTTAATTATTATGGCATACAAATAATAAAACAACCAGCTTCTTTAGCAATGACCTTTTGTGGCTTACCCTCTGTTTATTCATTGACTTAAACGTATTTTAGGAAAAAACCTAAGGCATAAAATGTGACCCTTGCCATTTAACACTTAATTTCATCATGGACTGGTCTGTAGCTCCACAGCCCCATATACAGCAAGTTGTGTTTGTTCTGCCCCTTTCAATCACAGCCAGCATTCACTTTTGGGCTTCTGTGGGATGGGACATTTTGGGGTTGCCTACGTGCATCAGTGAGTCTTGGGTGCCCATGACCCTGTGAACTGGGAACCACCCTCAACAAGAGCTGACGTGTTGGAGATGCTCAGTCCCAGCCATCACAATAAATTCTTTCCTGCTTTCATAACAACTGACTGTTGACCTGCTGCCTAATATGTCATTATATAACAGTTGCCACAGTAAAGAGATCATCACTAGTTGAGCACCTTCAGCTTGTGTAATCTCCATGGAAAAGTACTGTACCTCAGACAAGCCTAGGGGCACCACACCCAATTCCAGGAGTCAGATAGAGGGCAACTCCCATCTCTGGAGGAATGGTATCTGATGTATGGACTGTTTCTTGCTGGCAGAACGTGGAGCCCACAGGGAAGCGCTTTGTGATCGGAGTCGACGTGAGCGGCTCTCTCAACAGTCTGGCTCTCGGAAGCTCCGTCAGCACTGTAGCCATAGCCGCAGCAATGAGCATGGTGAGATTAACACACTACACGTACAGCCGCTTTACCCTACAGGGCTTGACAATAAGGCCTGAAATATTTCTCATGATGTACATGCAATATTAGTAATTAGCCTTAAATATTAAAGCAGCAGTTGGTGTCTCAGTAAGTGTACTATAGTACCTGCTGTTTTGGAGATGGTCTAGCTGTCAATATAAGGCCCTCAGATCCTTATACTTCCAACACATCAACATCAAGAACTGACTGTTCACTTGCTGCCTAAAATACACCACCTCCTGGTGTTTATGATATTTTAGATTTATATTTACAAGGTGTTTGCTGTTTTCAGTGCGGAAGTGTTTTGTGGTGATTCATGCCAATAATGAATAATGAAGCCATCAATCAGGTGCATTTTCGCTGAACGTACAGTCATGTTAAAAAATTGACACCCCATTAAATATTCAGCTCTTTATTAAGAAATGTTCACATATCGATGTCTAATCTTATTTATATTTAACTCTGGAACAGAAAGTTTAGTCTCTGAATTCAGTCTGAGGAAAGTTTTCACTCCTCAATGCAGAATTCTTTAAATATGAGGATGTGAGGACACTGTAACCTTTCCTTAAATTCACGTTATTAATATTTCCAACTAGCACTAACGTGGTCTGAATTGATGTACCGCATGACCAGTTTAATCATAAACTTTCTTTCAAGGGTAAATAACAACGATTATCTCATTATCTCTTAAAGGTGATCGCACAGACTGAGTCAGATGCCCAAGTCTTGATCTTTTCCGAAGAAGCCATGGTTCCCTGCACCATCTCGGGAGACACATCTCTCGTCCAAGTAACAACTCAGCTCGTCCAGGTATTTGCTCCTTATCACAAAGATGTAGGATGCATTTTTCTACATGACATGTCTTTGCCTTAAACTTGCTCTAATAAGAAATAAATAATGTCAGGCACCAAATAGGTACTCAATATTATTTGTGTAAAAATGCTGCTCCGTCATTCTGCTTCTAATCCAGTTTGCCAGAATCCACCACGTCTGAATCAAAACCGAATAACTGTTCATGGCCCCTCCCTTGTGCATGCTCTCATTCAAACACTGCATAGCCCTCTTTACCAACAACAGCTTACACGACAAAAACCAGTAAACAGGGCAGAAAAGCAGCCAAAGGATCTGACCCAGCCGGAGATGAAACATGGCACATTGCTCAACGTCATTGTTTGCTATGTTACTGCTTGGGGAAGGTTCTAGCTGAAGTACAGGCAGGTGAAAGTCACTGTAAAGCATGTTGCATCTCATGACTCTAGAAATTTAACTGAGTGCACAGCAGCCTCTTTTGTGAGAAGGGGCTGTGAAGGTAAAGCTAGAGTGCAGCAGAGAAGGAGGGACCTAGAAGTTGTACTCATTCAAGTTTTCACCCGCTTCTCAATCCTAATCACTGCAACTGTCGTTTTGTACATGCTAATCCACTCTTTGTTTTTCTTTAGGTACATAGTGGTGGTACAGACTGCACCCTGCCCATACAGTGGGCCTCAGAGAATAACAAGATTGCAGATGTGTTTATCATATTCACCAATAACGAAACCCAGTTTGGAAACACAAATCCTGCAGAAACGCTGAGGACATACAGACAAGTAGGTGACCCCTTATACTGACATGCCTAGTGTAAATAGAGTAAAAGTTGGATATTGATTTTTGTAAATAAGTTAGCATCCTCTAGAGCGAACACATTTTGTGCACAATTAAACAGCATAACAAAATATAAATTGTGCCATTACTTTTGCACAGTCCACATCATTATATTTAATTCTCAGATATGTAAAATAGAGCAAAAATTTACACAACAAAGCAAGACCATATATTTCTGTAAGACCACATACATACAAACTTTAAATGTTGTGTTGATCACATATAGCTGTAGAGCACATCTTGCATAGATTTGATGTAGATTGCTGTGGGGCCTCCATTACTTGATAAATGTTATACACACTGCGTTGTGTTTATAACAGGTCAATAAGGAGTCGGAACATAGCACCAAGTTAACATTTGATCCACAACGGTGCTGCAGAAACCCAAATGTACCTTTCCAAAAGATGACAATTGGCTCTTCCTGTCCCTGCTCATCCAACACGTTTTTTAGTTAATTCAACAGAACTGGCATTCAGCGCTCTTTTCCAAGCATGTCACACTGACCAAGGTGCTAAAGCTGCATTAGTAACAGATAGTTTCCCAGAGGAAAAGGAGGTGGAGCTTCACGTGACCCAGAGGATGCACATGCTTGCTGGTGGCATCGTGCGACTGGGCAAGAAGCCTAACACATGGACGGAACTGACGGTGGAAGATGACTTAATTAGGGGAAAACAGAAAAACTGAGAAAAAAAACATTAAAAAGCTATTATGTAATATTATCATTTAATGTGGTACATTATAAAATACATCATAAAAACTACTCACTCAGATGTGACCTGCTCCGTCTTAAATGTGTCAGTTAACATATCGTTTTCTGCTTTCTGCTCAAGCACAAGTATAAATGCACCCTTAGTGAGGTTGCCGGTCTTCTGAAGTGAACTCTTGACTTTGGTGTCTGCTTGTAACTGTTTATTTCCTTAATGACCTCAATCATTCAAGAGGAGGTAGAATGTCCGGACGACTGAATGGAGGAGCAGACTCTCTGAAATGTAACAGGAGGTTGACGGTGTTTTGTTTAAGTACTGACGATATCACAATATACTCAGAACTCATATTGTGGCCACCATTTATCACAATTAGTGATACAAGGGATCCTTGACTTACATTGTACTTGACTTACCCAAATTCAAGGTTACATCACTGACTTTAAAAAATAGTAAATAGCACAAAGAATTATTGTCATATACAGTAGTGGAATGCAGTTGAATGCCAACTAAATGCTTTACGGTAATACGCGAGCACGAGGTGAACATATGCAGTGTGTGAGAACCTGGGGAGAGGGGTGGGGGTTGCGCGGTTTTTGCTGTATTGTTTATGTTATATTCACTGTTAAATAAGATTCATGTGGATTGGTGGGTGAGATGGGGGGTTAATAGTGCACTGTGCTAAGTCACCATCAGTGTGGTTTTGCCACAAGTCTCCTCTCCAATGCTTTTACTGCTGTGGTGTAAGTTGAAGCATTAAAAAGAGCATTTCTATCTGGAGCAACATTCCCCCAATGCTTTACTGTAATATGAGACCATACATGCATGTTGCTGCTGTTAATAAAGCACAGTTTTAATAAATGCATCAGTTTTGTGGCTCTTGTACAGCAGATCGTGTAAAACAGACAGTAGAGAAGATACTGGGCGCTTGGAAAATGGGTCCATGTCAATTTATGCGAGAAAGTGAAAATTCAGTTGTTGAGCATAGACATTGGATTTTAATTAAACTTTAATGCACTAGTAGAGGGTGCTGTGAAACCGTTATGAAGGAAAAATACAAATATCGGATCAGGGCTGAGTATCGGCAGCTACTCAAAAATAAATAGCCTATGGAAGCAAAGAAAAAATTATCTGGGCATCTTTAATCACTATAATATATATCGCTGCAGCCCTACAGCTAAACAGGATCAGGTTGAGGGAATTTACTTTACCGCACAGGCATATATCTATTTAATAACTATATCTATTTAGCTTTTACCTTTGAGAACCTAGTTCCTGTAATGGTTGTGAATGCCATATGCTTTCTCCCCTTTCAGACGACCGGGGCGTTTTCCAAGCTGATCGTGTGTGGAATGACGACCAACAACGTCTCTGTCGCCGACCCAGACGACCGCGGCATGTTGGACATGTGTGGCTTCGACTCCCGGGCTGTCGATGTCATCCGCCACTTCGTACTTGATGTCATTTGAGTGAACTTGCTAAACACAGACCTGTCGTACTGAGAGCACACTCCTGATGGGCAACAAAGAGAAGAATTAAGAAATACTGAAATCTTTATTTATTTTTCATCTTTGGGTACAAGCAAACTCTTTAAAGTCCAGCGGGCTGGATTGGTTCAGTCAAGGTTACAGTTAATTTTATTCACCTAAATTCAGTAATGAAGTGTTTTAAGCAACAACACTGAGTTTGGTTTTTATATCTTTTGTTATTTTTGGGGGGGAAAGGAAAAAAAATTGGATTGAACAATTTAGGAGAAGCCAAATGCTCCAGTTAGCTTCTAAGGAAGACCTCTCAGTATATCCCCCTGATAATTATCTGCTATACGCTAATAGAGGCCTTTCTTTGTTGTGTCTGATGTGTATTTTTTCCTACCTAATCACTACTGTCAGTTACTCATTTCAATGTTAAATGTTGCTACTTTTTAGTCTTCGTATCGCTTTGTGGCGTCAGTGGCTGAAGTCTGATGTCCTGAAGCCTGTGTACATCACTGTGTTATATTGTGTTTTAAAAGGAATACCTCAGATGTTATAATATATGGCTGAATAACCTGACATCAGATTGGTCAGCCTAACCATTGAAGGAGGTGGGGTCAGTGTACAGCATGTGTTGTGTCTGTTTGTGGTCAGGAACAGAAGGAGAGCAGATGAACTGAATTTTAGCATTGTTGTAGCTGGAGCTCAGTATTAGGTTGGATTTAGTTGCATGCATCTCCTCAGTGGCTTAACTGGTTAAGGCCATAGCTCTGCATAGAGAAGAGGGATGTGAGGAAGTAAACCGCACCCTACCACTTCCACTATAAGCTAGCAAGACACTAGCTGCCCCCAGGTGTAGGTGTGCAGCCCACTGCTTTGGCTCCATGTATATGTTCATGGGAGGGTAAAATACAGAGAACACATTCACTGTTCACTGTGTGTGATGCATAATCTGACTCACTTTTGCTGTTTTGTCTCCAATAGGAATAGTTTGAACCCAAAGTTTTACGAGTGAGAGGAACGTTGCATTTGACTTTTTTATTGATTATTTCACTTTCAAGCACTAGGGTGCACAGAATTTGTAAACTGGACACCAGAGGTTGCTCTCGAGAGAGTCCAGAATTAATTGATTCATATGGATCTTTTAAAAATCCTTTTTATACAGAAAAATGCATCAAATATTTCAACACACATTGTTTAGAGGCCTGTTAATCTCTGGGGTATCGGGGCTTTTGTGTGGACCACTCAGCTGATGAGCTTTCAACAATCAGCACTCAGTTATCTCATGCAATCATTTTCAACCTCCATAATGGGGCGATAAACATGGACGTGTTAATTAAAGTCACTAAAGAAGCCAGGCACCCGAGTCAGCCATAACATTTAAAACCTAATATTGAGCAGGTCCCTCCATGCAGCTGAAACAGCTCTGACTGTGGTGCTACATGTGTTCTGACCCTTTTCTATCAGAGTAGCATGAACATCTTGTACAACAGGTTCTCATCTTTGGAATCAGACCACACTCCCCATGCACATCAGTGAGCCTTGGGTGCCAATATCCTTCCTTGAATCCCTTTACTAACTAAGGGTGGGCAAACAACAACGATATTGCGGTATAGTGTTGTCAATCAATACGATAATGTTTCAACAGCTTGTGTTATGCTCTAAACTTTGAAACCGCAAGAGTTACAGGAAAAAGCTTGGCTGAGACGCCACATTTAAATCTAAATTCCGAGTTTGGCAATTAGAACATTGGAACAGAGTGTGGATTATTTTGTAATGGCTGTATCTCTGTGCGTCTCTTTCCTCCGTGTTTTAACAGAATTTATTCCCTGAAAGGTATGTAATGGCTTAAAACAAACTTCTGATTTCTGTAGCGATGTCTGAGGGCTCTTGAGGGACATTAAACGGCTCTTATATGTAAAGAAGTTCTACATGAAGATATGTTTATGCAATATAGAGAAAATCTGCATGTGCTGAGAGAATGTATTACATTGTATGTAGCACGGTATAGACACAGTTAAAACTAGCGCGCTGTAGCAGGAGGCATGTTTAATCGGGAGCAATACACTATAAAGTGTTCGTTCTACTATGTTGTTAGCACGATGCTAGTGCAACTTGCCAAGTGACAAAGGGGAAGTAAAGCCCTGAAGCTGAAGTAGCCATTGCTCTGTGCTTCCGACAGTGGTCGCAAAGTAAGTATGGGAAAGGAAACAATAGAATTGCTGTTACTTATGTAAGTTAATAACGCACCCCTGTGATTCGTGTTATATCGCTACGTAAATGTCTTGCGATATATAGATTATCGCAAACCTACGGTATTGCAATATTACCGCTATCGTGGGCCACATATCGTGTATTGTAAGATATCCTGTGATTCCCACCCCTAGTACTAACTAGGCCTGGACCATGCCCTAGACCTGCTATTCTGGAGATGCTCTAATCATCACAATGTGACCCTCAGATCCTTATGCCCCTATTTTCAGCACATAAATTTAAAGAACTCACTATTCACTTGCTGTGTAAGTATATCACAACCTTGACAATGTTATTCTTTTTACCTGTCGGTGGTGTTAATCTTATGGCTGACCGGTGTATAACACTCAAGATGTATTTACCTCACAGTGGAGTTTATGGTCAGTAGCTGGGTTTCCATTGCAGTTTTGCAGATTTCTGTCAACAAAACATAGTGCAAGTGGTTAAAATGGTGGGTTTCATTCTTTCACAATATCTGGACCATTTCCGCATGGGGATTTTGATCTCATCCACCACAGTTCACAGCGGAGATGTTTTGATGGGGTTTTTTGGTCAGAGGTTTGGAAATTCTGTGCTCAAACAGAATGTTGAACGCTGCATTAGTCACTATTTTCGTGAGTGACTGCATGCTAACTGATGGAAACTCACATTTTCTCTTCGTTTAGCTACATTAGCGTTCTAGTATAGGGCTTTAGGTTAGTAGGGGATAGTGAGAGAACACTGGTAGAGAGACTTTTACAAAATGCTAATGGGAATGTAGCCTTGTTAGCTATGAGCACTAATGTAATGGAATCTCTTGGTTGTAAGTGATGGAAACGAATGTACTTTTGAATTTCTATCTGTAACACTAGAGACTTACAAACCTGCTTTATACCTCCTTAAACATTGGCAAGATGTAATGCTGTTTTTTTTATGAAATGGGAAAAATGCTAAATTAGGTCCATGCAGCCATTCTTCAGAGCAAGCACTGACAAGGAAGATGGGAATAGCTGTAAGTTTACCACTTGGTTAATCCAATAAATGTTCCTTTTCTAAGTCTCATTAACCTTGTACCGTTGTGCTATATCATATACAGTTTTTCCACACTTATGTGCTGAATTTAACACATGGTTAACAGTTTGGACTGCCTCATTACTGCCCCGACAGGGAAATACACAACATTACAGTCTGGACTGCCTCATTACTGCTCCCACAGGTAAACACACAACATTACAGTTTGGACTGCCCCATTACTGCCCCCAACGGTCAATACACATCATTGCAGATTGGACTGCCCCATTACTGCCCCCACAGGTCAACACACAACAGTACAGTCTGGACTGCAGGTTTGAGCCAAATTAACTTGAATTTAACATCATATTAAGGTCAGTCAAGTGCGGCAACAAAACACCTAGGTTGCTTAGAGCACAGTAATTTCTTCAAGTTCTAAACGGCTGTGTTCAAGGCCTTAAAGCAAGGTTGGTAAATGAATGTTTTTGCCCAAAATCTTACAGCCCCATTCATCCTTTCCTTAATATGGATCAGTCGTCCTGTCCCCTAGTGTAACTTGCCAAGTGATAAAGGAGAAGTAAAGCCCTGAAGCTGAAGTAGCCATTGTTCTGCGCTTCTGACCGTGGTTACAAAGCAAATATGAGAAAGGTAACAATATCATTCCTGTAACTTATGTAATTAATAACGCACCCCTGTAATTCTGTGTTGTATCGCTACAAAATTGTTGTGCGATATTGATTAAGGGTGGAATGCCCTCTCTGGGTTGGGAGTGAGATCCTGCCCCAAGTGGAGGAGTTTAAGTATCTCAGGGTCTTGAACGGGAGATTGATGGGCGGATCGGTGCAGCATCTGCAGTGATGCGGGCCCAGTATTGGTCTGCCGTGGTGAAAAAGGTGCTGAGCCAAAAGGCAAGGCTCTCAATTTACCAGTCGATCTACGTTCCTACCCTCACCGGTCATAAGCTGTGGGTAGTGACCGAAAGAATGAGATCGCGAATACAAGCGACCAAAATGAGTTTCCTCCGTAGGGTGTCTGGGCTCTCCCTTAGAGATAGAAGTTCAGTCATCTGGGAGGGAAGTCTGGGTATCTCTGCTGAAGCTGCTGCCCCCGCGACCCAACTTTGAATAAGCGGATGAAGATGGATGGATGGATGGATGGATGGATGGATGGATTATCGCAAAACCGCTGTGTCGCAATATTATCGTTATCATGGGCCACATATCACATATACAATATATACTGCCTCACTACTTCTCCCACAGGTCAACACACAACATTACAGTCTGGACTGACTCATTACTGCTCACACAGGTAAACACACAACATTACAGTCTGGACTGCCTCACTACTGCTCACACAGGTAAACACACAACATTACAGTCTGGACTGACTCATTACTGCTCACACAGGTAAACACATAACATTACAGTCTGGACTGCCTCACTATTGTTCCCACAGGTAAACACACATTACAGTCTGAACTGCCTCACTATTGCTCCCACAGGTAAACACAACATTACAGTTTGGACTGCCTCATTACTGCCCCCAATGGTCAATACACATCATTGCAGTACAGTACAAAAGTACAGGCTGGACTGCAAGTTTCCAAATATACTCGAATTTAACATCATATTAAGGTCAATCAAGTGTGGCAATAAAAATAAAATGCAGTCATTTCTGAATGCCTGTGTGTTCAAAGGATAAAGCAAGGTTGGTAAATCAATGTTTTGCCCAAAATCTCACAATGCATGGCCCCGTACATCCTTTCCTTAATACGGATCAGTTGTCCTGTCCCCTTTGCTTCCCCGGTGTAGTGTGTTAATAATAGTATCCTTTGTTACTGTGGTCCCAGTTGTCTTTAGTTCATTAGCCAGTTCCCTGTGTAGTTCTGGGCTGTTTCCTCACCATTCTAAAGATCATTTGTATCCCACAAGGTGAGATCTTGCATGGAGCCCCAGGTCGAGGGAGCGTGTCAGTGATCTTGTATTTATTCCATTTTCTAATAATTACTATCCTATTGTAGATTGGATCATCCCAGTCTTGTGCAGGTGTACCATCTTGTTCCAGGTGTCATTAGGCAGCACTCTGGTCTTGGCCATGGTGGAGGTTGGAGTCTGACTGTTTGAAGGTGTGGACAGGTGTCTTTTATACAGATAAGTTCAAACAGGTGCCATTAATACAGGTAATGAGTGGAGGATAGAAGAGCTTCTTAAAGAAGAAGTAACAGGTCTGTGAGTGCCAGAATTCATGCTTGTTTGTTTGTGCTTAATACTTATTGTCTGTACCATTATACACATAAATTCTTTAAAAATCATACAATGTGATTTCCTGGATCCTGTCTCTCACAGTTGAAGTAAACCTATGATGAACATGGGACAACTTGCAGAATTGGTGGCTGCCAAATACGTTTTTGCCCCACTGTATGTGGCAGTATGCATCAACCCTTAGTAACATATTTCTAGAACAGCAGGTCGCATTGAGTGTTCCAGGTGTGCAGTAAAGTGTACCTACCAAAAGTGATCCAAGGAAGGACAACAGGTGTACTGGCCTCCGGATCATGGGCACCAAAGTTTCACTGATGCAGATTGGGAGTGTGGTCTGATTCCAAAGAGGAGCTCCTGCACAAAATGTTAATATTAGGCAGGTGGTTTTAAGTAAGGGCTGATGGGTGTTAATGGCTCAGAAAGCAGAACACTGTAGTTGAGCAGAAAAGGAAATCCCCCTTTTTTCTAAACATAAATTCACAATCAGGCAATCACAGCGCTGCAAACATTGAAAAAGCGGAATCACTGTTGTTTCCTGTGTTATAACCGTACTGTGAAAGCCCTGATTCTGAGTGCTGGGCCTGGTGAGCACTTATTGTACCACTTCTGAGCTGAAGCCAATAAACATCTGGCCTGAAGCTGAGTAGGCAAATTTGATCCAAAAATAGATCCCATTACTCACCTCAGAAACACATCACAGAATCTTCTGGATGATCAGGGAATGCTGCTCTACAATGCCAACTCAGGAGAGGAGAGACGTCCAGACTGAGAACAGAGAAGTGGTCTCCACTGATTATCTCACACAAGTTCGCCTGGTGTGGTGCTGCAGCCATGTTGCTGCTTCCTCTCTCCTAGAGAGGAAGTGTGAATTCATCGCTTTGTCTCATTTGCACCTTTTAAAATCGTTCTGCCTGTTTTACACGTGATCACCAGGAATAGGAGAACAAGGGGTTTTCTCTGCCATGACTTGCCTGGGTTCTTGAGAATGGCATCTTCTGCTCTTTACAATCCAGCAAATTCCCAAAATTCAGTTGTGGTGAATGGAGCCAGGCACAAATAGTCTTTATACTCACCATCCAAATCCCCCAGTGAAGCTCCACATGGGCCATGGGCGCCGCAGTCTGAGTCGTGAATCTTCTGAGAGTGAAATATATCAAGCCTTTATTTCTTGGAATTTCAATGATTATGGCTTACAAATAATAAAATTCAAATTTCACAAATTTCACAAAATTCATTGTCTCAGAAAATTTTAATATTGTGAAAAAGTTCAATCTTGGAAAGTCATGGTGTAAGACCCTAATCAGCTAATTAACTCAAAACACCTGCAAAGGTTTCCTGAAGTTTTAAATGGTCTCAGTCTGGGTCAGGAGGCTACACAATCATTTACAGAATCCAGGTCAGAGTCCCCAATGAGCAAGCCAAAGGCAACAGAGGCAAGGACAACAATTGTAGGAAGAAACCTTGAAAAGAACCAAGGCTCAGAAAGGGGAACCCATCCTCCTCTGTTTGACACCGGAAAGTGATAACAAATAGAAAAAAATTAATGAACAAATAAGATTAAGAACTAAGAGAATCAATGAGTCCAATATGAAGACACACCTGGGGGTGGGGGTGCATCATTTCATGGTTGGAAGACTGCCAACTTGTTCAGAAGACAATCATTAACACCCTCCACAAGGAGGGTAAGCTACAAACGGTCACGTTATCCTTTTTATTGATTGCATGTAATATTCTAATTTTCTGAGACAGTGAATTTGGGGGTTTTATTATCTGAAAGCCATAATCATCAAAATCCCAAGAAATAAAGGCTTGACATATTTAACTATTTGTAATGAATCTATATAATACAGTGGCTTGCAAAAGTAATCGGCCACCCTGAACTTTTCCACATGTTGTCACATTATAGCCACAAACATGAATCTATTTTATTGGAATTCCATGTGAAAGACCAACACAAAGTGGTGTACACTTGAGAAGTGGAATGAAAATCATACATGATTCCAAACATTTTTTACAAATAAATAACTGAAAAGTGGGGTTGCTGACCTACTTGCTGTGAGGAGATGGAGCTAACCACTGCACCATCATTTAAAATTATTTAAAAATAATTTAACTTTTAGTGATATTGTTTAAGAGGCAGTTATCTGTATGTGGATTTTTGTACTTTTTTTTGCCATTTTTTCTTTGGGTTCAGGACATTTACAGCTTGACACGCAATCAGTAGTTTTTCAGAGGCAGATGTCTACACCCTGTTCATTATACCAAGTTAATAAATTAGTAAATCAGTAATAAGTGATACAGATTGAACCTACAGCCTGTTGTGGTCTTGACCTTGCTCTCAAAATACAGATAACATTTCACATGTTCACTTCTGGCACTAGTTTCTGACGTCAAATTGAAACATTAGAAACCAGTAAAGCAAGTCTGAGCTGATCCCACCTACAACAAGTTTGGGCTGAAACATACTCTGGAGTACGTGAACAAGTGCAATCATCACTCTATCATTAATCATGTTGATGGGAGAGTGACATGTTCCCAACCAAACCTGAAAGATCTACACTTCTGTCAGTGTGGGCTGGGATGGGACAGTGGTCAGCTTTTTCCACCTGTTCGGGGTTCCACGATCTCAAACTGCTGAATGAACTGAATTATTCGTACGGCGAGTGTTTAAGGAGGAAATTACACTAGCGTTCCCCACCCGTTTTAAATGAACCATTCATTTACCACCACTGTGATTGTTTTCAGAGTATTTCACCCAAACTACTTTGTTTGTACTGCATACAGAACAAACTCCCATCCAGAGAAACTGGTTAATGCCTGTTACAGATGTCAGTGAATTCATTGCTAAGGGTCTTGCTCTTTATTGCACCCTGCTGTACTGCATGGAGGTTAACCACTACACCATCACTGTTTACATCATAATGGCCTAATTACACATAAATAAAAAAATTGGTTAATTTCCTTTCAAACAACCCTTCTTGAGCTAAACTAAATTCACAGGAAAATGTTTAAAAATAAAATAGGATTAATATTGTGCATTGCAACTGGAAAAACAATTTTGGAAAACATTGATAGACCTGAACCACTTAACAAGACTTTCCCAATCCCTTCAGAGTGCATAGTAGAGTAAAGCAACAAAAGGCTGTTTTGTATTCAGCATACATTGTATACAGTTTTATAAAGTAAAAAAAAAAAAAATAATAAAAATCAATATTAGGCACATGGTCTTAATAATATGATCAGTGATCAGTGTCCATGGCTATTTGGCCTAAAAGGCAGTACAGGCACATCCTAAAGGCACAGTAACAAAAGCAGTGTGATAAAGAGGATGATTCAACCTTTCACAACATTTCATTCTGCACAAACTACAAACATTATTAGGCACTTTAACTGCAAGAAAAGTTCCCAACATACTGAGGAACTGACATGATCATAGAAATAAGACAAACATTTTGTAAAGCTACTCATTTAGAATCAATTCTCTCCTCTACCCTAGATAATGTAGCTCCCCTGAAACGAAAGAAAATCAGAAAAAAAACGTAGTGCCCCGGTACAACAATCACATGCACTGACGCAGTCAGCGTGAAAACTAGAGCGTAAATGGCGTCAAACAAATTTGGTAGTTTATAAACTAGCATGGAAGGAGAGACTCATGAGCTACAAAAAAGCTCTAAAACTGCTAAGACAACCTATTTCTCAGAGCTGAAAGAAGTTTACAAAATAGTTCTTATTTAGTACTATAGCTAATTTAACCAGAAATAATGCTGCTGCAAGAACAAGCATACCTCCAACTCTAAATAGCAATGACTTTATGAACGTCTTTAAGGATTAAATTCAAAATATTAGACAAACAATTCAGTCTGCAAATTTAAATCTAGATAATTCAACAATAAACACCTCAGACAGTTCCATTATCTTAAATCAGCAACTAGATTGTTTTACACCCC
>JBBIGC010169539.1:1468-15690 GCA_037576955.1 Lepidarchus adonis
TCTCATCCCATAAGAAAGACTAACCACTTCCATCTCATCCCATAAGAGAGGCTAACCACTTCCATGTCATCCTCCAAATCTTTGTTATAAGTGAAAGTGACTATTTGTAATTGTGAACACACTCAACACTCATCACACTACAACAAAATGTGACTTCTGGGGTGTGGAGCAGTGGGTAGCTATCAGCAGTTCCCTAGGAGCAGTGTAGTGGGACTGTAACTTACTCAAGTGATATCTGGGCCCATGACTCAAACCTGCAATATTCTCTGTTCACAAGCACGAGTTCCTAATCACTAGGCTGCCACTGCTCTTATAAGCAAAGAACATGAAAACCCAGAACAAGGCCCTAGTGGTGGCCTAGTGGTCCTAGGTTTAAGTCCCAAACAAGGCACCATTGAGGAACCCTTGAGCAAGATACTGATACTACACTTCCCGCTGCTCCACACGCGTGTGATGGGTTAAATGCAGTGGTCACATTTCATTGTTGTGCACTGTGTGATGGTGTGGTCAAAATGTAAAATAATCACTTTCACTTTCAAAAGGCACCAGGCTTGAAATTTACAGCAAGAGAAGCAGTTAAAAGTTTCTACATTTACATATTTTACAAATGCTCTCATCCAGAGCAACTTAAATTTAAATCACAGTACAGGTGCAGCATTAGAAATCTTGCCCAAGGCTGTAGTGTGGTTTGCTTGACGTGTAATAAACTCTAACCCCATTCTCCTGTCTGAAGGACAGTGATACTATTCACTAAACTATAACATCCTTTACTGCTTACAAATGCTAATGGTCTAATTTAGCAGATGATACTAGCCTAGGCTTTTTAATGTTCTTTGATTTGTTCTTTGCGGTTTGTGAAGAATGCTACCATATATCAGATGTGACTGCAGTGTTTGTTAAATAGTCTGACAGCAGCTGGAAGCAGAGACCTGTGGTACCTTTCCCCTCACACAATGTGGGGGTAACAGATGTTTACTGAAGCAGTTCTGTGCTGCCAGGGTGCTCTGCATAGGGTGGTTAGATGTTCTTAAGTAGGCTTAAAAGTTTAGCAACTGTTCTCTAGTCACCCACTACCTCCACTGGATCAAGATGGCATCCCAGAACAGAACTGGCCTTCCTGACCTTCCTGTTCAGTCTCTTCCTGTCTGCAGAGGAAATGCTGCTGCCCTAGAAGATTACACCACAGAAAAGAATCTTCAGTAGAGCCCTGTGTTCTCCAAAAGACCAGACTCTCTGCAGCAGATACAACTTATTCTGTTTGTTTGTATGTTTTTTTAATAGAGGGCATCAGTATTATGTGTTCAGACCAATTTATTGTTTAGGTGAACACACAGGTACTTGTAAAAATTCAGAATCTTTCCATCCAATCCCTAGCTGTTCACTGGTAATGATGAGAAGCAATTGTTCCTGCTGAGATTCACCACCAGCTGCTTGGTTTTCCCCATATTTATCTGGAGGTGGTTCCACTCGCACCATTTCACAAAGTCCTGGGTGAGTTTCCTGTACTAATCCCCATCAGTATTCATGCCAATAATTGTAAAAACATCAGATAACCTCTGTAGGTAGCATTGGTGGAGTTGTAAAAGTTGACCCTATAGATGGTGAAGAGAAACAGAACCAGAACCATACCCTGCGGGGTTCCCGTACTGCACTACACCCTCAGACACACAGTCCTGGATCCTCACATACTGCATTTGGTTCATGAGGTAAGTGAGATGCTAAGACACTGGTCCACCCCGTGTATTCCGACTTGACTCTCAGGTTGAATTCATTAAAGAGCAGAGTGGAGGCTTAAATGAACTTGAGCTTGATATTTAACAGTTTTCTGTGATGCATGAAATGTGTTATAGCTGCTGATTTGCGGTGGCCATAAGAAGTAAGGGAAGGTCGACACATCAAACCACATCAAGCAGTTAGGTAAAATCAAAAAGACAATGTAGTTTCTGACACTGTATGACATACTGTTATCTACAAATATGGATAAAAGCCCAAACACAGTTCAGGGTATATGGCTTTTAGCTGTACAGTATAAAATCTGTCCGTCTTTACAGACGATGCCTTGCCTGATCAGTTATATTTGGGATGAGCTTCTGGCAGAGTGATTCACTTCAAATGAGCAAAAATTTAAAAGCTCATTTTCAGGTCTTTGCCCCCATTTTTTCAAACTTCATGGCAGCCTTAAAGCCTTGTGCCAACCCTGATCCCTGCCATCATTTGACAGCAAAAATACTTGTGTCTGAGCAAACTTTTCTTGTCGTGTAGCAGTTTGACACATTTGCATTCACACTCCCACAAACTGTTTCCATGATATCACACATGGCCTGCAGAACCTGCTGCTGTCCTCCTCCCAGGCCACAAACACGTTATATAAGCAGAAGTGAGCACAACAGATGCCATTTGGGACACATCTGTTCAAACGGATTATCTTCCAGCCATGGAAAGCGAAAAATAATACTAGCATTCGCAGCAAGGCGATGAAGGTGGGAGAAGTGAGGTGTTTAATCCCTACAGAGAAAGAGAGAGAGCCGGAGAAAGAGATAGAGAGAGAGAGAGGCGGGGGATGGGGGAATGGGGGGCGGGTGCAGACTCAGGCTTGGCCATAGATCAATAAGTGAGATTCCCTCTTGTTTGTGCTGCAGCAGACTGCTGTATTAAAGTAAGCAGTGGCAATGGAGCAGGGATTGAGGGACAGGAGAGCTTAAAGCCTGGCTTGGAGCTTTATAAGCATGATTTCAAATCATTTCCCCATCAGCTTAGACCACGCTCTTGTCCACGGCTTTGCTGTCTGCCCCGCGTGGCACGTGGGCATGTGTGTCTGCGCTATAATAAACTCATGATGTTCCTAGATAAATACCTGTCAGAAGCAGGAATTACACATGGCTAAGCAGGTACCCCTGGGAAAATGGAATCTGAGTGTAAATTCGGGTTGACTGACAGCTGACAAACAGCCCGCTGATTGGCTGAGGCAGATTTAATCGCCGTCTTGTGCTGCCATAACATCCATATGGTCAACTATCTATATCTGCTATTTAACACAAAGTATAATGACCATTAAATGCTTGGAACATCTGACGAGATCAAAGCAACTGTTAAACCAGGGTTTTTAATATAGACACATGTCAATAACAACAGCACAGCACCATATGCAAAAAAAAAAGTTAGGACACCATGGTTAAATGTTTGGTTGATCATATACAGTAAACACAAATCTGCACATTTTAATGCAAAGTTACTGGTTATTTGCTGAAGTTAGCATATTGTAGAAGAGTTATTTAAAATAAAATAAAATAAAATTAAATTAAATTAAATTAAATTAAATTAAATTAAATTAAATTAAATTAAATTAAATTAAATTAAAATAAATCTTTATTGTCATTGTTGCAGGAACAATGAAAAACAGTTTAGACAGTTTAACTTATTGTTGAACAGTTAAATTATTTATTTATTTATTAGCTTTTTGTTGTTGTTGTTAGTTGTTGTTGTTGTTTTGCATGTTAAACTCAGCAATTATGAACTGACTCTGTGGACTAAACATTTCAGGAAAATGTCATATATAAGATAAGTGACGTGTTAATTTATTTTACATGTATAAAATCACCAAAACATACCATTTTGCCAGAGTGCCCAGACTTGTGCATACAGCCTACACATCTTCATGGCTAACACTGGCTAATGTGCTTTGAAACAGATGCAAAAACAAATTCAGTGGTGACAAACACTTTAGCAAACAGCTCGCAACAGTAATCACTTAGCCTAATCTTCACTATATAATATGCTGGATTAAGTTGATAAAATATATGTGGATAGGGTGGGGGTAAATGTGTACTAATGAGCTTGTGGCTGCGAGTGTGTGGACAGATGGGGCTTCGCTATCTCTATCCTGCCCTCAGTCCGTGCTCTTATACCTCACACCCCGCTGCTGAGAGGCCCTGGCAGTTCTCAGCTCTCTAACAGACTCAGGATTAACACCACTCCAATTATTGCATGATCTGCCAGGATCATCTACATGTGTGGGGAAGTTGAGGTTCATTATTGTACATGACTTACATGCATCATTTACTCTATACTTTTACATGTTTTATCAATTTAAATAAATGTGTAGGTTTGATTTGTTTTTTTGTTTGGTAATTTGACATTAATTATGTACAAATGACAGCTGTCTGTTACATTGGAATGCAAGTAATGAAAAATAAAACAATAAAAACATAATAAAAATATTTAGTGTAAACCTACTTAGAATTATATTTCTCATAAATAGTTTTATATTATAGTTTTCTCTATAGCATATATGTATGTATTTATTTATTTATTAAAAATGTATTTTTTAAAAATGTTTTTATTGTTTTATTTTTCATGTGTAATGTCCTGGGGCCATTCCTCTTTCAGTCCACCAGAGACAGACATTTACTCACACAAGGCTCTGTATTGCACTTTTCTGAGCGATTTATTACAGATTATTTTATTTTTCAGACCATAAAAAACAGTGTTTGGGGTAGCGGCATAAACACAAATTTTCAACCATTTTTTTACATTATGTGAGTTTAATAATCTATTCAAATGTATTCCTTTTTTGTCAGGAAAACTGCAACAAAAAACTTTAACAGATACTTACACAAAAGTCTAAACAACAAAAATAAAATGTCAGATTACTCAAAATGTAGTGTGTATCTGTTTGTTTGTTTTATTGTCATTATAAAATTTCAAAGCTGAGTAAATCTAGAGTAAAAGATCTAACATCTATATTACAATAGTAATGATTGTAATTCAGAATTTGCATTATTATGTTTTGACTTCTGCGTAAGTAGAGTAGTATTCTGGGTCCATCCTCAGCACAGAGAAACACATTGAGATGATTGTGGTAGTTTGCAGGGAAATACAGATGCAGCAGATAGAGATTAAGTTGCTCTACACTCACTAGTGGTGAAGAGAGACCTCCAGCTGCTGAGGTGTTCATTGCCTGTTGCCTTCCAACCACAGGGCTGATATGAACATCTGGCTCTGTTAGACAGCAGGGCGGCTGCACTGCCGGCCAGGACAGCCCACAAAGGACAGATTGCTGGATTACATTTTCTGCCCCCGATTTACTTGATTTACATCAAATAAATATGGGCAGGCCAGGACCAGGAAAGATGATTTCGGCTGACCTTCAATCCACAGAGGATTTATGGGTCTGTTTTTTGGAAAACAGAGGAATCCCCCACCCCCACCCCACCCCCAACACATACACACCTGTAGTGAACAATGTGTGATTTACACCATTTTATCAGTAATGTGTGGGCATCCAATTTTGTTTTCCCTGTTTGATTTCCTCTTATCCAGATCAACTGACCTTCTCTGATGAACAAAAACAACAAAAACAAGTCCAGACAACAAATCCAGAAAAAATACACTAAAAATTGCCATTTAACCAGGGGTTTTGTACAATTTTTTTTTTTATCTTCCACTTACCCCAGATTATAAAGCTAAAGTTTCTAACACAAGAATTCAATAGTATCCCAATGTCTATCCATCCATCCATTTCCCAAACCACTTCCCAAACACATCCATTTCAGGTAATGGGGAAGCTGGAGCCAATCCCAGCTGACTATGGGCACAAGACAGGGTTCTCCCTGAACAGGAGGCTAACACATCACGGGGCAACACAGAGCCGGACAACCACTCACACACACGACCACCTATGGGCAATGTAGAGTAGCCAGTCGACCTAAACCACAAGCCTTTGGACAGTGGGAGGAACCAGAGAACCCGAAAGAAACCCACCTAAACACAGGGAGAGGTTGTACACTCCACACAGAAAGACACTTGAGGTCGAACCCAGGATGTCACTCAAAATCTTTTCCAAAAATACATTTCTCCACTTTCTCAAACCATGTGCTGTTCTTCATTACCAAGGCATCATCTTGTCAGTGTGATTTTATTTTTTACTTTTCATATGATTTTACATCAACTGATATTAGGTCATTTTCATTGGTCCATTCATTATGAAACATACAATGTACACTCTTAAATAACAGTGCCATAATGTCTCGCTAATATTAGAATTAATACAAATAAATTTAATACAATGAACAGTACATGTTTGTCAATGTGTTGGGTTCCCATGAAGCCCGGAATTTGTAGAAACCATCAAATCACTGGTTTGGACTCAACCAGAGGATAAGTCAAGGGATACTGCTGAAAGCAAAATTTTTACTGCCTTTTTGGTGTTAATGGTTGTTTGCATTTATTCTAATGAGAACGAATGTGTTTGCTGCAGAAAGACACTAACTGCTGAGAAGAACTGGGTTTGTTTCACATTTGGTCGACTGGTTCTTTAGTGCGGCATTTTTGGGAGTGTGAAGAACGTTTTAAAAGTTTACGTAATTTTCACGATTCAAGACATTGTCAGCATGTTCATGTACAAATATACAGTAGGGATACAATTGCATTTTTCTTGGATCTATGGTTCGAGTACAGAGCAGAACAGACATCACGGCTTTAACAGTGGACACAACACAACATGTAATTTAGAAATACTGTACCTTTAAACCACAAAATAATCTTCCTCTTGTGACAAAAGTAGAACCCATTGTGGTGCTATTCAGAACTCAGCACTATCAAGAACATTTCACCATGCGAATAACAATTTAAATATTCCAATACTTCTGTTACTGACTATTTCTATCTTACATTTTACTTCATCTAATTTCTTTTAATTAAATTTTACTATTGTTTTTCTTTTTAAGCTGATTTTATCTCTGTAAAGCGCTTGTGTATGATAATGTGCTATAAGAATAAACTTGGTTTGCCTATTGTCTTCTTAACTAAGGAATCTACCAACTCTTCCACACATTTTAGGGCAATTTTCCAAACATCTAGGCTCAAATTATTCATTGCCTGCTCCACACATTAGCTAGTGAATATAGATATAGCTTCATGAAGGCAAACAGGTTTCCTCCATGTCACATGCAATGCCACTGCATGTTTTTTTAATTGGCCATTTATACACAAAGCCATGGGACAACATAACGTGCTTGGTGAACCAATTTCGGTCAGTTTACATGACCATGCTGGCTAGCATCGTGCTGAGTAACGGGGAAAGGGGAGGGCCATTATACCCACCCAGAGAGAGTGAGGCCAGTTGTGCTCATTTGCAATTAACCACGGATGGCTGTGGCACCACCAGGTCTCAAAACAACAATCTCCAATAATAGGCCCATAATTTTCAATTCTTTAAATTATTTACATTTTTGAAAAGTTCACACATTTCATATTAAACATCAAAGGTTTTGAAAAATTTCCCTTTCAAACAGTGCAAAGAACAGCTGGCGCTCTCCAGGGGTGTAAACACAAACACATGGGGAGTGTGGCAAGGTTCTCCTGGGTGTCTCACCAAAGAACACTTTTTGGGACCGTGGCAAAACAGACCAACCCTGGAAACGAGACTAACACGATCAGGGGATGAGAGGTCCTTTCATCGTGACAGACAAGCACAATAATTCATATTTGGCCTGCAAATATTTTCTCATTTCTTTCCTCTCCATGCCTGCCCTTCTAACAGGAGTCTGCATTAACATGTGTGTAAAGTCTAAGCGACAGCCCGGCGTTTTTAAAACCCTCTCCGAGTGAAGACGCTGTCACATGGAACAAGGACACGCCGTCGAAAACAAAAGCATCCGTTTTGACTGGAGATTACATACAGTCGCAAGCCTGGGACGGAAGTCTGTCACCATAGCAACGTGTGGAACAGCACTGAACCCCCACCCCCCCACCCCATCCCATCAGGAGCATTGAAGATGAAACAGACATTAGGCTAATCCTCCGCCTTATTTAAATGTAAAGTCAGCAAAAGTGCAGCAGCTCAGAGAGTCTCCAAGTGACTGACACTGGGTTCAATACACTCACACATACACACACTCCTCCCAGCCTTTTGTGTGTGGGTGGCTGTGTGGTGGATCTATGCATATGAATGTTCTGCTGTGGCAGGAGAGGCTCTTCAGTCTGAATCCACCACAGCTGCTGGAAAAAAGGCAGAATTCGTAAATGAATGACCACAGAAGATATCTGCTCATAAAGGGAGCTGCCTCAGTATACACTGCCCATCACTAGTTTGGGGATTCAGTCATTTTTGCAATTATATAAGAAAAAAATACTTGTAAATTATTTATTTGTATGTACTGTCATGTTAGTTTCTGAATAAATGAGACATTTTTGATCGGTTTCTTTTCCAATCTAACATTAAAGTGACTTACAGAAACTATTTTTGAGCCAAAAGTGGTATAAAAGTTAATGAGAGAAGCCCAACAAAGCAGATTTGGGCATTATACTGACCGTCCTGTCCTCTACTCGTAGATTTGCAGTTTTTGTAAAGTAAAATGTCATTGACTGCAGAGAGCAATGTGCACACATGATTAAATTGTCAAATATACTGTATATCACCAATATGAGTACAACCCTCCCATTTGTTTTGTTTAATAATTCATTATATATTTTCATGGGGCAACACTGAAGATATAATACTTTGATACAATGTCATATAGTCAGTGTACAGTTTGTATAGCAATGCAAATTTACTGTCCCATCAAAATAACTCAACCCACAGCCATTAATGCCTAAACCGCTGGCAACAAAAGTGAGTACACCCCATTGAATCTCTGGTTTGGGCTCAATCAGTGGTTAAATCAAGTGCTGCTGCTGAGACAGTTTCTCACATCGATACAATGGATGAAGGCACTGAGGGGGAATCATCTGCACTGTTCTAACAGCTCCCAACACACATCAACTACTTTTTACACACACAGCAGGATTAGACTTTTTTTTTTACTGCTTTTTTGTTTGTTTGTTTGTTTGTATTTATTCCAATGATGACTAGTATTTTATGCTGCAGAATGGGGACCAACTATCTGTCCAATTTGGAATTTTATGATTTCTGCATTAATTGTTCTTAAAATGTGAAATATAGATAGATATTATAATATTTGGACCACCCTTTGCAGCTATAACAGCTTCAGCCTTTCTGAGCAAGCTTCCCACAAAGTTAAGGAGTGTGTTTATAGGAATTGTTGACCATTCTTCCAGAAGCAACTTTATGAGGTCAGACACTGTTGGATGAGAAGACCTGGCTCACAGTCTCCACTCTAATTCATCCCAAAGGTGATCTATCAGATTGAGGCCAGGACTCTGTGCAGGCCAGTCAGGTTCTTCCACACCAAGCTGGGAGCATGAAATTGTCCAAAATTTCTTGCTGCTGAAGCATTCAGAATCCTTTCACTAGAACTAAGGAGCCATGCCCAGCTCCTGAAAAACAACCCAACACCATAATCCCCCCTCCACCAAACTTTACACTTGGCACATTGCAGTCAGACAAGTACCGTTCTCCTGGCAGATGCCAAACCCAGACTCATCTATCAGATTGCCAGATGGAGAAGCGTGATTGGTCACTCCAGGGAACGCATCTCCACTGCTCTACACCACTGTATGTGACACTTTGCATTGCAAAGGAGATCTGAAGGCCACATTAAGTGTGTAATGATTGACTCTGCAGAAAGTTGGCGACCTCTGCACATTATGCGCCTCAGCATCCGCTGACAACGCTTTGTCATTTTACAAGAGTGAACACTTTGTGGCTGAGTTGCTGTTGTTCCCAATCACTTACACTTTGTTATGATACTACTGTCAGTTGACTGTGGAATATTTAGAAGTGAGGAAATTGTTTGTAGAAGCGTCTGAATGACTAGGTGCTTAAAGTTATACACCTGTGGCCATAGAAGTGATTGGAACACCTGGATTTAATTATTTTGAGGCTTAAGTGAATACTTTTGCCAATATAGTGCATAGTATATATATGTATATATATACACCTACCTCTCTGCTGTCAAGTCTCTATAGACTAAAAGATAAAGCATCATATATGATATGCATTGTTACTTACAGATGAGCACATCTGTAACTACATAGCATTATTGACAGCAGAATAATACTTTTCTTTTCCTTTCTGATTAGACTACATTTCATACCTGTCCTCTGAGAAATTATATTAAGGCTGAATTTAATCAAATCTAGATTCAATTAAAGAAGCAAGATCCAAACAGCTTTCTGCTTAATATCTTAAGATTGAACACCAACAAAGAAAACATTTATTTAAAGTGCCCATATGCTCCATTTCCCTTGAGATGCCTTTGAGGTCAAAACATATATGTACTTGTGATTATCAACAACAGCCTTAATCTACTTGTGCCTGAGCATTTAGCTCAACCTCTCTTTACCCTGCAGAGTTAAACAGGCAGTTTTATTTTACCGTGCCTTTAAGACAGCTCAATTTATATATATTTATATGTCCTCTCTTCTGATTGGCTGCCATGTTTGTGTTTCATTTAGAATGTAGTGCACACTGAAACACTTTGCAGCATAGGGACAAATTATAATTGGCTGGTTTTGCAGATATGTGGTCTGTAAGGAATGGGGGGTGAGAAAAGTGAGAACATTTTAATTCCGTGTGTCCATGATGACCTCACCAATGCATTGATACACTGGCTATAATAGAACATATTATATTTTATTCCTCACATTAAAAACCCTCCACAGCCTTGCTCCTCTCTACCTTACTGAACTACTGACTCCTTACACTCCTTACACATCTCCACCACCAGTCTTTCCACTCTCTTCCACAATCTCTTCATGACTGATGCTGTCTGTCTTCATTTAAATGTGGTCTAAAGACTTTTCATTTCAATGAATGACCATTTCCTACAAGCGCTTTTTGACATTCATCCACCTGAGGCTCTGTATTGCATTTTTAAAGCATTTTATTAGAGGTACTTTCACTTTTATTTTTCACACCATTTAAAAAACATAAATAAAATGTGGTTTGGGGCATTGTCGTAACCACTAATTTTTGTAAGTCAAGTACATTGTAAGTCGAGGATCCCCTATATTCACATATTACTGCGCCTCTTATCACATTGAGTAAATAATTTAAATTAACTGATTTGCCTTAAACTCTCTATGTCTAATAGTGCTAATAATTTGACCATGGGCATGAGTGGTGTATGTTGATGGTGTTGCACATACTACAGTATACTACCCCAATCTACAGAATTATTCTCATTGTTATTGATTATTTGGACTTTATAGTAAAAACTTATCACAGTAAGAGTAATCAAACTAAATAAAGACTAATGATTTACAATGATACTGATGCATGATCAATTATTTATTTATCACTCTACTCTACTCTACTCTACTCTACTCTACTCTACTCTTCTCTACTCTACTCTACTCTACAGAGTTCACCTGTAGTTGCTCCAGAGCCCAACCAGCCCTGACTATCACTGGGAGGTTTGCAAAACACAGCAAATGTTGACTATGACAATGAACATTACCAAGGTTAATTTAAAAAGCTGCCGCCCAAGGGAAGACAGGCTGAAGAGACTGAAAACAGTGGTTGGAAGGTGAACAAGGTGGAAGGACACACCCAATCTACTGCAAGGAGGGAATGGGAAAGATCCAGGTATTATAGAAGTGACAAAGGAAAAATGTGCATAAAGACTTATGAAGTGAATATGACAATCTCTTGAAATAACAATCTCTTATTCTTTTAATTTCTTAAAAGAACTATCCGTTCTTTATGAGTGTGCATTTCTAGATGTTTTATTCATACCCGCTGACACATTCACTGTCCAAGTAAAATTAATAATAAAGGGAATTGCATTGAAGTAACTCTTTAAAATCATCTACCATTTGCTCATATTTTCCTTTAAAGACATCTCAGCTAATAATTGGCACCACTTCACAATAAGTTTATAAATGGTTTAGAATTAATTAATTATTAACTATGTTATCAATAGCTGATAAAGCACTAAGTAGCATTTCAATAAAAGGGCAATGGTGATTACTTGGTAGAGATGATGTTAAAAGTTGTGTTATAACTGCTTATTGATGCTTTTTAGGACATTTATATCTAATTAATAACATTAATAACCATGTATAAATGACAATAAAGTTTATATAAAGCGAGTCTTGTTGTAAAGTGGCACCAAACATTGTTTGAGTTTTTTGAGTCTTTTAGTTTGTGAAAAGCATCATCTTCATTGAAGTGTGACTTTACAGCGTCCTGCTGCTACTTCCAGGAATGATTACCTCACTTCAGCTGAATGAGCAAGAGGAAAGATCCACTATGACCCCAACACACGATTATAAAACTGACTGGTCTAGAAAATGTTGCCCCACAAGCAAACCCTGGAACCAAACCTAATATTTTGTCCGTGTTGGGTAGCAGACCTCATATCTACACCACTAGTCTGTGTGCTACAAATGAACTTGTCCGCAAGGAACTAAATGAGGTGATATACAGGAGAAGGACAAAAAGCTTTAGTAGTCTGTGGTATAGTGATCTCCATGATGTTCCTGTGGGTTCCTCACACTAGGGAGGTCATCTGAGGCCATTAGACTTATATGCAAAGAAATTCCACTCTGACCGCTCACCAAGGGCGACACTCAAAGCAAAACAAGCCACAAAGCATGTGTCCTGGATGGGTGTGATGGGCTAAAGCCTCCCCAGCAGCTGCTTCTCAGCCTTGGTCTCTGCTAATAGAAGTAATGTGGCTGCAACCCCTGCTGCTGCAGAGACAATCGCAATGGATTTCAGCATTGCTTAGCAGGCTGTTAGGATTAACACAGCCTGTAAACAGTGTCTGCCTTATCACACACTGCTGCAGCTGTTATCTGCCTGTCAGTGTGTGTGTGTGTGTGTGTGTGTGTGTGTGTGTGTGTGTGTGTGTGTGTGTGTGTGTGTGTGTGTGTGCTGAGTGGGAATAGACAATACCCTACAGCTTGCTGTGTGGTTCTCCGCTGTAGGATGAGCTGATATCCACTCCACTCACTGTCGCTTTCCGTTTACTGTGAAGTCCCGCAGTGTGTGTCCGCTTTCCCTGCTACAGGCCTAAAACAGTTGGATATATCAGCCACAACATTAACACCACTGACAGGTGATATAAACAATATTAATTGTCTACAGTGCTTGAAAGTTCACAGTTTTTAATATTTTTAAATGAATGTGACCTAAAACATCATCTGATTTTCAAACCAGTCCTAAAAGTAGACCAATAACACAAAAATATATAATATTTGGTCATTTATTGATTAAGTTCATCTTTAGGGTTATCATATAATTTGACGTTGAAATCAGAATCTGGTGTTATAGATCAATGAGATGATAGGAGTGAGTGGGAGACCCTGTTTCATCCAAAACACCAGAACCCAAAAAAGCCTGATCACACATTTAACACATTTTTGGATTTGTATCATGGCTCAAACAAAGGTGTCTGATGACCTCAGAAAGGGTTCTTGATGTCCGTGAAGCTGGAGAAGGTTTATAAGCCTAATAAATAACAGTGTAACATCACCCAGAAGAGGTTGACCAGCAAAGACAAGTCCAACTGCAAGAGGTCTAACAGTCCAAGAGGTTACAAAGAAACTTCTAAGCACCTCTTTAACATTAATTAATGTTAGTCCATCACCAAAAAACACTGAACGCAACTGATGTGCATGACAGGGCTGAACTCTCCAAAAAGAACATATCTGGCCATCTCTAGTTTGCTTTTTGCTGAAATAGAATTTTTTGGCTTAATTAAAAAAAAAACATTGCATTCCAGCATAAAACCTTCTCCCATCTTTGAAACATGGTGGTGGGAGTGTTCTAGTTTGGGCCTGTTTTGCTGCATGCGGGCCGCCATCATTGATGGAATAATGAACTCTGAACTATTATACCAGAGAAGTTTAAAGAAAATTGTAAGGACATCTGTCTGATGAAATGAATCTCAAGAGATTGAGTTATGCAACAAGACAACAATCCTCGATGCACAAACCATTCTACTAGTGAAAGGTTAAAGAATAATAAAGTAGTGTCAAAGTCCTGAACTTAATCCAATTTAAATGCAACCAAAAGTAAGACCTGAAATGATTGGTTCATGTGAGGAAACAATCTGAGAGTTGAAACTGTTCTGTATTCAAAGGAATGCAGTCAATGTGGAGGACTGATCAACATTTATATATAAGGAGGTTACAGCATAAAATACAATAGAATAGAATAGAATAGAATAGAATAGGAAAGAATAGAATAGAACAGAACAGAATAGAATAGAATAGAATAGAATAGAATAGGAAAGAATAGAGTAGAATAGAATAGAATAGAATAGAATAGAATAGAAAACAATAGAGTAGAATAGAGTAGAATAGAACAGGAA
>JBBIGC010169566.1:0-15688 GCA_037576955.1 Lepidarchus adonis
GCAAACTGCATTTCGTTGCCTTGTACCTGTGACATGTGCAATGACAATAAAGTTGAATTTCATTTCATTTCATTTCAACATGCAGGAGCAGTGTATTGGGACCATAGCTTTCTCAAGCATAACTTAGTGGTACCTGGGCCAGGACCTGAACCATCCAATCCCAAGGTCCTAACCACTAGGCCACCACTTCTCACTGTGGATGTATTTCTATAACAACTCACTAATCGATTATATATTTTTCAAATTCTGAAATTCTCCCTGGAAAAACATCCCATATAATCATCATGATAATGGCAACAGTGTAAAAATCAACACAGGGGAAATGCTATAAAAAATATCACATCAATTTTAATGTCACTATTACACTTAAATGTGAGAAGTAGTAAAAAAAAAAATAAGCAAGGAATAAGAAACAGCCCTTCAATAAATAGGCATGTCCTATTGCAGTAGGACCCAATATTAATAACACATTAATACTTTAATTAAATATATTGTTGACTGTGTGCTGCCACCAACAAAACTTTTATAACACTGGAACATCGATGCCCCTATTAATTTCAGAAGCTAGTAGATTCCAAATGTGATCCAAGAAAGGACAACTGGTAATTTGGTGACAGGATCATGTTCTCCCAAGGTTTACTGATGTGTGACTGGCAGGTGTCAGAACATGCAGTGCACCACAGTCATTATTGCTAAATTTGAAACCTGTACCTATCCAGGGTAATAGATTAAAGTAAGTGAGGTACCCTTTAGCAAGGTACCATCCTACTACACTGCTCCCCACTCTATGCGGATAGCTACCAATTACAGGCCCATCACCAGCCTTCCCTTCTTAAGCAATCTTATACAGAAAGTAGTTCTTAGTACCGAATAACATCCGCCTGAATACAGATGCAGGTAAAATAACTATACTGTTGCTGTTAGATCTGAGGGCAACCTTTGAAACTTTTGACAATAAAATTCTCTTGAACAGGCTAGAAAATTGGGTTGGGCTATCAGGAATGGTGCTGAGGTTTAGATCATACTGTACCTAGAAGGCAGGTGTTATTTTATTTCAATCTGCATTTGCAAGTCGTAGAAAACCGCCATGCCATATGGAGTCCAACAGGGCTCCATTCTGGGATCAGTCCTGTTTAATCTGCATATGCTCCCTCTGGGTCAAATTCTTGAAGCGAATAATGTGTGGTATCATAGCTGTGTAGATGATATTTAGATATATCTAGCTGTCTCTCCCAGTGACTTTGGTTCCATATTTTTATCATGTCTGTGTCTCAATTAAGTACATAACTGGATGCATTAAATTTTTCTCCAGTTAAATAGAGACAAAAATAAAATAATCTAGTTTAAAAACAAAGAAGGTAAAACAAATCATTCCACTTAGAAACTATAACCCTTAAAACAACAACACGTTAAAAATCTTGGTGTAATCATGGACAGAGATGTTGACTTAAGTGAACATTTTAAACCGATTATGTTCAATCGATTTAACTTCTTGACTTCAGTTCTCAGCTCCCTGCATTGGATTCCTGTTCAGTACAGAATTGATTTCAAAGCTCCACTAATTCTGTACAAGTCACTAAATGGGTTGGGCCCTAGTTACATTTCTGATATGTTTGATGTATATAATCCTGGTAGATCCCTTAGATCTGCAGACTCAGGCCAGCTGGTGGTGAAAGGAATTGAAACTAAACATGGTGAAATGGCGTTTTGCCACAATGCTTTACTATACTGCACTATGCTAAATGTGGAAACCAACTGTCCATTAATATCAGAACTGCCCCAACTGTAGCAAGTTTTAAAAGGATCCTAAAAACTGCACTTTTCTCTACTACTTTTCTGTCATTTGAGTGTTGAGCTGTTACAATATTTTAAAATCCAACTGTGCCTGATTATTTTATTATTTTTAAAGCACTTTTAATTATTTCTCTTTAATTGTAACCCATTTTTATGTTTTATATTGTTTCAGTAAAGCACATTGACCTTGTTTTTGATAATGTGCTCTATAAAAAATTTCCCTTGCCTTGCCTGTCTACGTGCTGCTCAATGGGTGGACAGGTAAAATGCAGTGGACACATCTTGCACTTTGTGATGGGTGTTTTCACAATGACAAATAGTTACTTCAATTTCAGCATTATTTATATATATTATTTATATTATTTATATAACTGCTGACTGCACCTGGGTAACAACAATATCCTCTTGAATATGTCCACCTGTCATGTTCACTAAGTACTGTACTTCTGCAGCATACAGAAATACTCACATTGGACAAACTTAACACAAAGGAAAATATCCACTGTGACCTTTCCACAATTCCTACACATTACCATCATTCATTCCTTTAGTCACAGATATTCATACCGCAGCTAAAGTTATGAGAAAGCAAAAAAGAGAAAAAAATGGAGGAGAGTGAGATCATTTACAAAAGGTATATAGAGATAAGGAGCACAAAGTGGAAAAGGCACAAGAGAGCACAAAATCTACCACATAAATAGTAAATCATTTGACATAAACACATCTTTCATTAGAAAAACAAACCCAAGGTTGACCCGAGTCTGCTGTTACACATAAAAACTGGCCCCAAACCTGGTTATATTGTCAGGTTTCAGGTCAGGCCGCAAATCACTATTTAAATTAAGTTGTTTAGCCAGGCCTACCTATAGTAATACAATGCCCATTCAAAAAGAAAGTCACACACATTAGCATGTTATTGGATCGTATTTAGCTTAGATTACAGCATGCGTTTTGGCAACGTTTCAATAAGCTTCCGCAATGTCACAACATTGATGATGTGAGAGTCAGAACGCTGCACAAATTCTTCGCCAGATACTAAACAGGGTCAAGGTCTGGTCTCTGTGGTGGCAGCATGGTCTCAATGAGTGCCATGGAATGTCAATATTCCAAGGGCAAGGTGCAAAGTGCAGGATACTTTACAAAAATTCATTATGTAAATTATAAATTCTGTTATGCAATTTAGTTTCCTAGATACACCTCTCTTCTTACCCTGATGCATTCTGGACTCATCCGACCACATGACCTTCTTCCATTGCTCCAGAGTCTAATCTATATGCTCCCTAGCCTTTTTTATGATTAGCCTCACTGATCAGTGATTTTCTTAATGCTACACAGCTGTTTAGTCCCAATCCCTTAAGTTCCATTCAGACTGTGTATGCGGAAATCCTCTAACTTTCACTACTGAACATCGCTGTGAGTTCTGCTGTTGTATATTTACAGTTTTTTCTATGAAGATGATGGTTCCTCATTATCTTTCCAGGTTTTAATAATGCAATGGACAGCTATTAACTCAATTTTAGTAGTTTCTGCAGTCTTTGTAGATGTTTTCTTTGCTTGATGTCAATAATTCGACCCTTCTGAAATGGATTAACATCTTTTCCACAACATAACCATCCATGCAGTTAAAATCTAATGGGAGGCTCTTACCTACTTCTTTTGTTAAATCCAGATGGCTACTTTTTTGGAGTAGCAGTGTATAAAAAGGTGGACTTGATTGGAAAATATATTCTTTAAATGTAAAATAAAGAGGGAGTGGGAGTTGCAGTCTTTTGATTGCTCCTGAAGAGTGCGGCTTAACACTCATTTCTGCTCGTTAGAAACTAGCTCACCAACTAACATCATCTCTAACACCTCTTTCAATTAGCTCTGAATCTGTTCTGGGTCTTTGATGTAATATGAGGGCAATACTGGTATGTGCATCAGAACTGGAATCCTGGAAGACAACTGCAATTATGTATTTAGTATTTGTCCTGCTGGCAGAGTATGATTTCTAACATTAAGAATCATGTTCTAATAAACAAAATACAAAATGCATCTAATGAGTTGCTTGGCCTGCAAAAAACAAGAACGTTTATCCCACTAAAACATCTGCCTTTGCTTAACAGACGAGCTAAGATGCATGACTTGGCTTTGAAGGTCCGAAGAAGACTTTGGAGAGGGAAAAAAAAGAGATTTCACACCACATTAAGACAAGTCACAGTCTAATAAGAAACATGCCCAAAATCTTCTGATGCTGGCAGGACAGTCACAGACCAGATGTGACTGAGCTTATTTTATTAGGTGAAACTCTGGGCCTAATGGCTATGATATCAGAATCACACATGCCAAGTTGCATTGAATAAATTGACTGTGAAACAAGCAGACGTCTAGTGGCGCACTGTCCACTTGGATGAGGTTCATTATAAAAGGCAGAACCCATTTTTATTTTTGGGTGGCTACAGTCTACTATATCCCATAATGGGATAAGTGGAGTCCATGTTTACTCTGCCTAATCTTGCCTCATGTAGGTAAGGTCTGATATCTTGTCACAGGAAATATTGATGTAAGTCAATCATTCTGTCAGCCAGAAAATCCTGATTGGCATTTTGAGGTGAAAGGTAAAGATAGAAAATTCGGTTTAATTCATGAGGGCAACATCCCACAGGGCAGAAGTACCATGTCTGGCATTTGAAGTGTAGATCATTTGTTGATCACTTCATTATTTATTATCAACACTACAAACACCAATCATCTAAACAGGCAGTGGTGGAATAGTGGTGGTTAGGACCTTGCTCTACTTGTGGATGGGTTAAATGCAGAGGTCACTTTTTTTTTTATTGTGCCCTTTGTGTGTTCACAGGGCAAAATAAAGATCCTTTCACACTTATAGGGGTTCATGTTCAAGTTCATGGCAGAAGTGGTGTATCTAGATAGATAGACCAATAAATACAACATAAAAACATGTGTAAATTTTGCCTTGGCTACAAAGCATCATAATTTACAACAATTTACAAGCAATGCCAGAGAAACACAGCCAAATCACTGCATATTCAGTTGTCTAGATATGCAGTTGTTAATATCAGACAGCTTTCAGTTTCTCCCACCTTCAAAATACATCATTAGAAAGGGGTTTTTGAAAATCATTAAAATTAATCTGGAAAAAAAATTAAACCTGGACATAAATGTCCAGAAATGTCTTCAACAAACCATTGCTTATGCAGGGAAATTCAAAGCACATCTTCTGTGATGTTTATCTTTATCCATTGTATATATGAATCCAACTCTGGATAGTGTAATTATGTGACTTTCCAATTAAGTATTGCTCTGCTTTAGCATGTAGCCTACAAAACACTGTCAGTATACATTAGTGCTAAAGAGTAATTAAACTCCCACACAGTTAATACTAGGGACTCACAAATGACAAACAAGATCACAACAGTTAAAATCCTCTTGCTGTCTGATAGTAGAGCTGATGGTGGTCACTTTTATCTCAAAATGTCAGGAGGAGAGGCTGGGAGCTGGCATCCCACAGAGGTATCCGTGTAGCAGAAAATGAAAGACATGTCATCCCTCAACACTAGCCTGTATGGTGACTAATGTTTTAGCTCCCTAAAGAAGAAGAGAGCAATTAGTTCTCATAAGTGGTTTTCCCTACATATTAGGAGTGTAGAGAAAAAAGTGGTGAGATTTTTATTGAGGTTCTGTTCTATATTTCACTCATCCAGAACTGTTTCTGTTCACAGAAAGCCAACTCATAAATGATTTGCATCTGTGTAGAAATCAGGGCTGATGCTGAACGAAGCAAGAGTTACATCATACATTTGTAAAAAGTCAAGTCAGATGTAGATAAGATAAAATCATCTGATAGGTTGAACACTGATGTGAGGGGACTGGTAGCAAGGCTGTCATATAGGGGAACTGAGGAAAATTTCAAGGATCCCAATATTCTATCAAAGTGCCCAAAATTGCAAGGCCTTTGCTTTGTAGCCTTGGTTCTGATATTTCAAGGGTTATAAATCTCATGCCCTTTAATAATACTGAGTGACAAAATACCCTGCTACATGGTTGCATTTAGTAGATAAAAATGCAAAGCTGGGAGAAAAACAATTTGTAGATGATCAGCTTCAATTAAAGGCTTAAATTATCAAAGAACCAGTTGACCAAGAATTTTTTAACATTTGTATGTATATACATAGTTGTGCTCATAAGTTTACATACCCTGACAGAATTTATGATTTCTTGGCCATTTGTAAGAGAATATGAATGATAACACAAAAAACTTTTTCACTCATGGTAAGTGTTCGGCTGAAGCCATTTTTATCAGTCGGCGGTGTGTACACTTTAAAATCATATGCACAACACAATCTACCCAAATGACCCTGATTAAAAGTTTACATACTGTGGTGATTTGCCATGATAACATGCACACAGCTTGACACAAAGAAGTTTTAATGGCTGTTAAAGGAACCATCTTCACCTGTGATATGTTTGCTTGTAATTAGTGGGTGAGTATAAAAGGTCAATGAGTTTCTGGACTCCTGACAGACCCTTGCATCTTTCATCCAGTGCTGCACTGACATTTTTTGGATTCTAAGTCATGGGGAAAGCAAAATGATCTGCAGGAAAAGGTAGTTGAACTCTATAAAACAGGAAAGGGATATAAGCAAAAATTGAGAATGCCAATCAGGAGTGTTTAAACTCTAATAAAGATGCACGATAAAGAGGCTCTTAAAGAAAGATTGGCTACATGGTCGAGTTGCCAGAAGAAAGCCATTACTATGCAAATGCCACAAAGTAACCCGCTTACAATATGCCAAACAGCACAGAGACAAGCCTCAGACCTTCTGGGACAAAGTCATTTGGAGTGATGAGACAAAAATTTTACTTTTTGGCTACAACCATAGGCTACATTTGGAGAAGAGTCAACAAGGCCTATGATGAAAGGTACATAATTCCTACTAATTTGGGGATGTGTGAGCTACAAAAGCACAGGAAATTTAAGCCATACAAAATATTAATTATTGCTATCAAAACTTTAAAAACAATCATATTTACATTGCATGGTTAAGCTTTTTGGTATACTCAGTTCTGAAGGTATACATACAGTATGTGGCAATAAAATGTGCAATTAGGTACACCCTATGCTGTTCCACAAAGTGGTAAACACTTATGGGTCCTATGAGGCAAAGTGTGACCAAAATAAAAATAATAATAAGAATAGTCAGACAGGAATTCCATAATCATAAACTCTAAACCCTTTGTTAGGTATAAAACTGCAACATGGACCTCTCTGTAAGCTCAAGTTCATTTTGTTTAAAGTGCAAGGTACCAAGTGCAGAAACTATGAACAAAACTCATCTTCCTCACTGAAAAACTCTTACTGACAAACAGCCTTAGTAATAACAGATATTAAATTTTACACTCCCATGTTATTGCCCACCTGCCCGCTATGCTTTGGCCTCTCTTTTTTTTTTTTGTTTTGAGTGTTTGTACTACGGAGCTATTTTTCTGTCAAATTCATGCAAATTTTCTCACCCGTGAAGCCCCCCTTCTCTGTTCTTTTTGGTCACTAGATTTGAGAGCAATTTTTTTGACTCAAATGACAAAATAAAAAATCTAAATAAATAAGTGAAACCAAGGCTGGGTTAAAGTGTGAGCTTTCTCTTTCCAATCAAAATTTTAAAGTTTTGCCTGTAATTTTGTCATAAAACCTGCATTTTCCCAAGCTTGATGTGCTGTCAAGCTTGAAGTACCCCTGCTCTTCACCATTTAGAATGAGCAATAACTTTTTATCATGTGGTGTGGATGTCAGTAATTTGCACATAAGTTCTACCTGTATTTATGATCCTATACCCTCTGTTTCAAGTGTTAATATTATTAGCAATCGGTACTACAATAGCCCTTCTGTAAGTTTAGACCAAATGCTAAAGCCTTCACTCTCCAGAGGCATCAATGAGCTGTTGGGTGCCCATGGCCTTGTCACTAATTGTCCTTGAATCACTTTTGGTAGGTACTAACCACTGCAAACAAGGAACACCCCACAAGACCTTCAATTCTGGAGGTGCTCCGACCCAGTCACATAGGCATTAAAATTAGGACCATGTCAAAATCACTCAGATCTCTAAGCAGAGCCAGATTTCCTGCTCCCAGCACATCTACTTAAAGAACAGTCTGTTCACTTGCTGCTTGACATATTCCAGCCCCTTGACAGGTGTCACTGTAATGAGATAATCAGTGTTCAATTCACTTGTCTGTGGATTCAATGTTGTGGCTGATTGGTGTATAGCAAGAATAATTGCATTTAAGTGCCTTGGCAGGTGAAACATATTGAAGATTATAACTATTGAGAATTTTTAAAATGAAAAAGTTATTGAATATTGAAGCTAAATTACACCAACAAGTATTCAAAGCCAGCCTTGAAAAATGCTATATAGGCCAGCATGCAAATACAAGACATAAATCTCTTAAATGTTTTTTAAAAAATGTTTAATTTTATTTGTCAGTTATTTGGTTTAAACAATGAAGAGTAAAATCCATTGTCCTTTGCCAGCTTAGTGCTCCAGATTTGTTTTTCAACACCTTGCTGAAATTTTCTCTTGCAGTGTAACAGTCTGAATGTAACATTACATCATTTAAGTCTTAACAGAAAATAAGCAATTATAAGTATGAGGTTCCTTTAGTAGGCAAGCAACTTAGCAAGTTATATTAATGTTTTATATTAAATCTGTGAAGATTTAGAAATTAGCAAATTGGAAAATAAGCGATATAGATTAATTTACAAACAGTTTGTAGAGGTAGTAAGTGCAAGGTAACAGTATGCAGACTAAGTGTTTTGCCCAAGGGCATTTAACTTTCTATCCAGCCACACTTGATGTTAGTGTTTGCTATGCATTACTCAAGCACATATGTCCACCTCAGTTTCTGATCTCCTTAATCATATTAAGTTTGCATAGAAAGTCATTACAAAGCTATGAAATTACATAAGATTTCTGAAGGCACAACGGAATGAGAAAGGCCTTTCAGGATGCTCCGGGAAGGTAATAGGCAAGACCTAATATGAGTGAGAAGGTTGGCGGTTTAACTGTTCTTCTGGTGAACCCATTAGAGAAGGTTGGTCATGTACTGGAGAAGGCTCCAATTTTTGGATAAACGCCAGAGTGGGAGAAGAGCCAGCACTCTCAATGACAAACGCAAGGCCATCGACTCAAACGCTGCATACGTGAGAAAATTCCTCAACCATCATTATATCAAGAAGAGCCATGATAAATAAAAGCATTGAAAGAAAAAGTTCTCTCAGAGCTACTGAATAGGCTCACTTAGTTTCCAATGAAACAAAATTGCCCTTGAAATTTGAAATGACAATTCAAAAGAAAAACCCACACAAATGTGTGGTTTGAAATTCATGTTCCAATTTATGAAAATGCTTCACATAAATCAAACACTGGTAGCCATTTAAAAACTAAGAAACTAAGAAAATGTATTCTCTTTGAAAAACATTTAAAAACAAAATATTTCACCCCCACACCCACCCCATGTGCATATTGATGAATTATCATTGTCTAGTATAATGCTTTTTAGAATTTTTCAATAAACACAGTAGGGAAAGTGAGATGGTGATGTTAATACAAGCAGAATGACTGAAATCATTTACATGATCTACCTGCATATCATTACTTTTGAGCAATGATCCAAAACATTCCCTCTATTAAATCAATTGTCTCATTGCATTGATTAACTGGCAAATATCCCTAATTTCCAAAACACTATCACTTAATACTGTTCAAAACTAACTAGCAGAACTATAGAACAATCCCGGCTAGGTCCATAGAAGCACAATTGGCCATGACACTACTGATCTCAGCTGTTCCCCAGTGAAAACTGCCTCCACTTATATATTACCATATATTTTCTAATAATAGCCTGTCCCTTTTTGACGCTCATTTCTATTAAATGCTTTGGTTTGAAAAATAGAAATAGAAACAGAAGTTTCCATTAGTAGCCGGTCTGTAGTAAATGGCGATCTGTAATGACCCACCGAGCTTTCCCTACACTTTCCCTAACTTTTCGTACCACCTGGGCTCCCACCCGCCTACAGTGAATCATACTGTAAGTACCTTTTTGCCCACCCATTTTCCGCTCCCCATCAGAAACACCCCTCTTCCCGTAACAACATCAGTCATGACCCACAGGGTGACGTAAGTTTGAACGATGGAAATGGTCATTTGATTTAGCATTCAAGCTCAGTGCGATAACAAATGCAAAAGAACATTCAAGCTAAGAAGCTGCACAACTATTTGTGCTGTAAATACCATCACCATTCCATTTGCGAGGAGAATAATAGCCCGTCTCCATTACTACTATTGAAAGATATACGGTATGCACAATTTCAGCAAGCAATACTGCACAGATCTAATGACTTTTTAGTTTGTAATGTCTATTTACTTTTAGCAGAGAAATGAATATAAACTTGGGTTCTGCAGACCCAAAGTGTGGTAAAGAATCCTACATATACAAAAGTCTATTGTAGCCATGTGCCGTTATTCTCATCATCAAAAAACAGATAAAAGTATATTGTAGCCATGTGCTATTACTGTCTTAAAACACAGTTTCTGATCATCTGAGCAAATTATACAGAATTATACAGAGATTCTAGAATAGAATAGAATAGAATAGAATAGAATAGAATAGAATAGAATAGAATAAAATAGAACAGAACAGAACAGAATAGAATAAACCTTTATTGTCCCACAAATGAGAAATTTAGGTGTTACAGAGCTCTAATACAGACAAAATGAATAAATGAGAAAAACACCAACAAGTAAGTTCTGGTCTATATACACAAAAAACAAAATATGTATAATATAAAAAAATGTGGATGATACAGATGTGCACAAGCTCACTGTATGTGAATAGCAGCAATTAAAAATAGATGATGTGTTAATCTTAAGTGATGATAAATAAATGAACCATGTTAAACTGCGTTGTAGAGTCTTGACAGCTGCTGGTAGAAATGCCTTGCGGTACCGTTCCTTCCTGGAAGTCTACGGCTGAACGAGCTGCTCAGTGCTCGTACAGTCTCATGTAGGGGGGTGGGAGGTGTTGTCCATAATGGATGTCAATTTGGTTAAGATCCTCTCCTCCCTATTCTGCTCTAGGGCCTTCAGTGAACAACCCAGGACAGAACTGGCCCTCTTGAAAAGCTTGTTTAGTTTAGTCTTCTGTCCCTCTCTGTTATTCCACCACACCAGCAGACCACAGCATAAAGGATGGCAGGCGCTACCACAGTGTCATAGAAAGTCTGTAAAAGAGTCCTGTTAATAAAAAAGGATCTCAGCCGCCTTAGCAGGTGAAGACGCACCTTTTTGTAAAGTGCATCTGTATTTGTGGACCAGTCCAGTTTGTTGTTGAGATGAACACCCAAGTATTTGTACTCATCTTATGTGGTATTAAAAGCAACAGAATGCTGCACAAATTAAGTAGCAAATTATTTGCAGTTTTAAAAATCACAAGAAAGCTACACTTTTAACAATAAAGGTTCATAAATGTTTTTAACTTGAATAGTAATGCATTTAAATGCTATAACACTATGTTACTAGGACATCCTTATCACTTGAAAATGTCTCTTCTCACTTGAATATCTAATTAACAAAAAATATTCTTTAAAATAATAATTTTAAAACCAAAATTAGTTTATTTCTGGAATGCCCTCAAATAAGTATTTTAGCCAACTTCACTTTTATGAGCATATTCAAAGCAAGAAGAAAGTCTTAATTGGGAAGAATGCAAGAGAAACACAGTTCTTTGTTACACCCTGTTTTGCTGTCTCAAGTATTCATATTTCTTTATAAGTAAACTTAAAACATAATTGTGGGCGGGCAATGGTTTTGTGCCATAGCTGTCAGTCTCATGTGGTTCTTCTACAATTATACATTAACCCATGTAAATGTATTGGCTGAAGGCAAAACTGCTTGATGAACAGACTGCTAGTTAAAATGTAGTCCCAGTGAGGAAATAAGCTTGGATATCCCAGACAGTGCTGTGCATCTTCTACAGGTGCACTGTAGAGTCCATCCTGACTGGTTGCATTACATCATGGTACTGCAGCTATTCACTGGATTCCAGGAAAGCTCTGCAGATGGTTGTGAAAACAGCTCAACGAATAATCGGCAGAGAGCTTCCATCAGTCCAGGACATTTACACCACACGCTGCCTCAGAAAATCAAACAGGATTATGAAGGACTCTTCGCTCTCCTGCCCTCTGGGAAATGACTCAGTACCATCAGAATTCAAGATTCAATCCGATTAATCTGTTCTGCTCTCTGGTCCATCAGTCTTCATATCTCTCAGCATCTGTCTGCATTTTACTGTACAGGAAATATTACATTTAAGTTAATGTCACTTAACCTGCACCTTTACACAACCCACCTACAGTTTTTTGTTTTGTGTTGTACTTTGTGTTTTTGTTAAGTATCTGATAGTAGTTTGTACTTATTCTTCTCATTTTCCACTGCTTTTTATTATTATTATTTTCCTTATTTTATTGTATTGTTTTTACCCCATACTCCTCCCCTGTGCATGTATATTGTATATAGTCTGAAATAAGGCATTCAAGTAAGAATCTACCTGTGCATTGTACACATGAGAATAAATCTTGAATCTTGCAACTGGCAAGAAAATATCAGAGACTTGACAGGGCAGTGGGTCTGCCATTATGGGTATCCACAAGTCACAGGCTACAAATGAAATGTGAGCTGTCTTAAAAAGTATAATCCAGAAGGTTAATTAAATAAATATTATTAAAGCCAAGTTATTTTTACAAAAGCAACACATGAGTCTGGTTTTGCAAGTGGCTTGCCATTATTGTCATTTAAAAATTAAAAGCTACATGATGACAGCACTGACTTTCCAAAGGAGAACCTGACCCATGTTTTCTATCATGCTGTCAAGTTTTCTGATGTTCTAGCTAATGTAACAAAGAGGCTGTGACTACTTAGCCTGTACAAAGAGGAGCAGAAACAGGCCATTTTGGGGATTAAAGAAGGGCAATGACTCATCTGGATATTGCCAGTGGATGATTCCATCTTTTTTTTTACTCAATTTAGAAACATTGCTTTCCAGGAACAAATTTAAACTGTGGTTTTTAATAACATTTGACTCTGAGGCCTAAAGCACTTGCATTTCACAGAGGCATCTCAAGCACTAAAACTTAACAAACTATAGCATTGTAACACACAAGGGGAGATCACACAGTAGGGAAGAAATTCAATTTTAATAGTTCACATGCCTGTGTTGTTTTAAAGGCGGCACGCAGCTGAGCATCTCCCTGTTGCAAAACTACTAACTAGTAAAACTGGTGGTGTTAGCAAAAAACAAGCTTAAAAGCTGTTATTGTTTGTTTTAATTTCCTTCCATTACAGACAGCAATCACAAATTGATTGGCTACTGTTGTTTGTGACCTGATTGGTCAACAAAGAAAAAATAATTTCATAAGGAAGCATAATTCCCCCAAATTCCTGTTCTGTGTGAACCCCACCCTGCATCTGAATGCTCTGTTTATTATGTTAGAGACTGTACCAAAAGCCAAATGCTCAAAGTTTCAATATTGCCTTGTAAGAACATGATTATGATTAACTGAAGGGAAACACCTAGGCTGCAAAACAAAAAGACTAAATTAAGTAAACATAAGTAAAGTGAGTTACAGCAAATGTTTTCTATTATCCAACATTCATTAGGACTTATAGTAAATTAAACAATTAAGTATGCCATTGGAAAGTAAATGATCTAGTGACCAATGCAATACACAAACAAGAGTTATTAAACCTTAAATGTCACAATTATTGCTAGTGATGTGAGCGTTGTGTAATACATTTACTTCTCATTGAAACAAGTGGTGGAAGCTTGTGAAAAATGCAGATCTCAAACTATCCATAAATACCACAATCATGGTAAAAATAAAAAAAAGGAGCTTATTATTTATTATTATTATTATTATTATTATCAGCTTTAAAAGCTGTGTTGTGAATATATTTATGGCAATTACTAATCTTGAAACAAACTGAAAAAAAATCCATAGTGTAATAAATTCTCATTTAACACTCAACACTCATATGGTTTTCAATGGAGCTGTGCAGGCGATGGCAATAAACAAAAAATAAACTTAGATGGTTACAGTTTGATGCAACTGACACCAAACAAGAAAGAGTCCAGCAACAGCATCTCTTTGTAGCAGATTGTAACACACCACGTAGAGCGACGCATGATTTGTTTGGAAGAATCAAGTGCAAGGGTGAGAGTGGTAAGGACCTGGGCTCCCTGAGGTTCAGAGGTGAGTTTTCTAACCACTATGCTACAGTGACACAAGCCGGACTGCACAATGCAAGAGTGCTCAGTGAGGAGTGAAAGCAGAGAGAGAGAGAAAAGGGAGCACCGGTGGGATTTTACCCCACTCTTTAGATTACTAAATGTGGCACTTACAAACTGAGCCACAGAGGCACTGATGCTTTGGACTGGGGACAAGAGCACCAACCAAGACTGCCAGGAGGGACTACTGGCAACTCCACACAAAATGGTAGAACAAACTAAAATGGCTCTCTCAACAAAACAACGGAGCTTCCCCTCCTCCTGTTCACCCTTACTTCCACTTATCAGAGAATTCAGATCAACCCACTCTCCCCACTTCCCCTGAGAAGAGCTGAGCCTGGTCTTATTAAATGCACAGATCTTTCTCTTTTTGGTTTGTATGTGTTTAGATTTTATTTTACTGTGATGAAATTTCTTTTTGCTTGGAAGTCATCGAGGAAATAATGGAGACTGACACGAGGATTTGGAGCACAAATATTTTTCTCAGATAGAGCTTCACCAGCTTCACAGTGTGTCATATATGAACCTCACGGTCCACTTCGCTGAGCAAGACTGAAATCTGTTCTCCTATAGAACCTGTAGTGTCTTCTCCAGTAGAACCTGAAAGTTTTTGACTGATCAGATTTGAGACTTTATTTTATTTTGCATTGGCTGTTTTATTTGGAACTAACAATAGAAGTGAATTTTCCATTTATGTTGTGTTTTGCTATAACATTACTGACTGGTTAAAATTAATCTCACTTAGGAGCAAAAAAGAACCTTTAAACATAACTAAATTAGTGATTAATATTTTGATATATAACAATATTGAAAAAATAGTGATTTTTTTCCACATCACACAGTTGTAGTAGGACACAAGATTAAATACAGATTCTGATCAAAATAACAGTGCTGTTACTACAAGAGCTGCATTTGGTCCTGTAGATAATTATATTTCTATACTAAAAATTTAATATAAAAAAAAAACAGGAAAAATGTTTTTTTGGTTCAGGTCTCAAACAGAAAGTCAAAGGTATTTTGTAAATAATATGTTTCATTTGAGCCAAATCTTGCAGAACATCATCAATTACAAAAAAGTTGATGATAAACATATATTTGACTCTAAAAGACTGCAGGCAAGGTTTTAAACTAAGGAGTGCTAGTGTTAGTGCTGGAGTTCTTTTCTGTTGAGTTTGTTGCTTTTGTTTTTTCCCTTCTATTGAACATTTATTTTTTTGTTAATAAACATGCCTTACCTAGAATCTGCCCTGCCTACGGTCTCCTCCCTACACCACCCACCCGAGCCCGTGACAGAATGAAAATAGACATTATGACAGGAGACCTAAGATGACCCCACTGCTGAAACAGGAGTTTGCTAAATCTTACCTGTGGAAGCCTTAATCCTTCTGGGAGAATGTCCTCTGGACAGATAAAAAGAAACAGAAAAAAGCCTTTAAAAGAAAAAGACACAGTCCCTACAGTCAAACATATGAGGGGTGGTGTACATACACTCAACAAAAATATAAACGCAACACCTTTGTTTCTGCTCCGATTTTTCATGAGATGGACTTAAAGA
>JBBIGC010169576.1:0-15687 GCA_037576955.1 Lepidarchus adonis
AAGCCAGTGGGCGGTACTCGCTGAACGGGCCGAAACTTAGACGCACGCGCACAAGCAACAACAACAATGAATGACTACGGCAGAAAACGAAAGCAAATCTAGCACTTATTACAAATGTGCTTGTGCGTTTAGACCAGTTCCAGGGGTTTTCTTACCAAATAGGCTGTTTGTTTGGCTTTTAAATTTTGAATTATGATAGATTTGTGCCATTTTTTTTTTACACAACTCCAGATTCTGTCTCTGTGAGAAAGAAACCACCCCCCTGTAATTGTTTAGCTCTGAAAGTTGGTGTCCAGTGCCTCAGCACAAACAGGCCCTAATGGGCCAATTGCGTGACGTCCTTTCACAAAGCGCTTGTTCTGTGCCAATCACTATTCATTTATTCATCTCGGAAAGCTGATAAATGTTTAACCAGGGATCAGCAGGTGTCCCCATTTAATACTTAATCAGCTGTGCAATCAGAGAGCAGGATCTTCGGGACAGTCCGTCATGTTAGGCTGGGCAATGTGGGGTCACTTCTGTATGTCCAGTCTGATAAACCTCCTTTGTGGACTCTAGGGTTGATTCCTGAGTCTTTGGCATTAATGCTGATTCATGAAATTTATTAACATTTAGCAAAAGTCCACTTGTCATAAGAGGATCTCATAAGATCAGAAGATCTACTGATCTGATCATAAAGTGATCTGATGGTAAAGGATGATTTAGTGTCTCAATTAGGACACTACATATCCTGAGACTATGTGCCACATTCTTACACAGATTTGAGATACTATATCCAGAGCCACTCTGACCTTCTTATTTCAGAATAGTTTTCCCCTTAGTGTGTACAGCTCTGGAAAAAAGCAAGAGACCACTTCTGTTTCTTCTTTCTTAAATCTGCGTCTCTAAGTATGGCATGTGTCAGAGCTGTAGGTAGATACAGACAAGCTTCCTCTGTTTTTGTTAGAACTTCTGGTGCCCAATCAACATAACTGGAGCTTAATTTCCTGTCTATAAGTGGTCTAGAAGTTCTTCACTGATGGAAAACGTTTGGATTCCAGTTTCTTTAGTGAAGGAGTTACTGTTAAATTGCTATTTGTAGATGTTTTGCTAATTTCAGAGTAGAAACAATATGCAATGTATCAATCTGTCTGCCTGCCTGCCTGCCTGCCTGCCTGCCTGCCTGCCAGTTAGTCAGTCAGTCCAGTCAGTCAGTCAGTGAGTGAGTGAGTGAGTGAGTGAGTGAGAGAGTGAGTGAGAGAGTGAGAGAGTGAGAGTCATGGTGTCAGTTGACATATATGGTTCGTGAGTATCCCGACTAAGTATGGATATGTTTTATATGTGTGTATAGAATTCCCACTTATTAAACCCTGTTCAACTTCCTCTTACTTCCAACTGCCCAAACATCACACCCAACGTTTTTGAGCATGCCTCAGAATGGCTAAACATTTTAGATTTTTGCAAAATAAATTTTTTACTAAAAAACTGAAAATCTTCTCTATTAACTTATCAGTTAAATCAAAGTTAACTTCCCTGGTGATGTTCTGGTGAGAATAAACTTCACTTATCATTACTATTTTTTTTTAAAGAAGATTGACAATTAGGATATTTCACTGCACATTTTAAACCCTGCACCTGATGAGTGTGCAGACACACAGTTTGCATGATTAGTCTTAGTAAATGTAATGTCTTAGTGTTAACACGTATTACAGTTGCATAAAGACCCGTTTCTTTTGAGCTCCAAACTGTTAGTGAGTGTCTTTCCTAATGAAAAGTGGCTCCAAATTCTCGAAAATTCTCTTCGATCACCTGGAGACAAGTGAGCAGATGTGTTCAGAGCCGACTTGGGATTCAGGAACCTTTCTCCTGGATTCTATTGGGTTGGTTTACTTCTACTAGTTTCATGCACAATGATCTCTGAGCTTCTACTAATGATCGACCCGCTGAACAAAAGATCCTCTAATCAAGAAGCTGCCTTTCTCTGAAAGACGGATGAATGAAAAGCAATTACATGAGTGTTTAGCTAAATCCTTATTAGTGTCACTTGTTAAAGCTCCATGTTTGTCCATCTGACACTCACTTGAGATATTATCTGTTACATGATCTCTCTCTCTCTCTCTCTCTCTCTCTCTCTCTCTCTCTCTCTCTCTCTATCATTGCATAACGATTGCTATCACCCACAGAATAAGAGACCCTCTGTCATATGCAGTCATTATGTAATTCATTGATAATCATGGTGCACATTTGTGCACATAATGTTCAGTGGCGCCTCTAACTTACATGTGACATAAGCAGTCGCTCAGTGCCCTGTGGCGCTAGGACAACGCTCCATCAACTCTCCGGTTATTACCTTTCTGCCACATTGTCTGAATATTGTCGTGAGGGATGTTGATGGTTTGTGTTTTTTTGAAGAAATCATATTACACACACAAGTAGAAAGGAAAACAAAAAAAAATTGTCTTACCCTAGAGCAGGTTCAGTTAACGTTATAGCATACTTAGAAATTCAAGTAATGTGCAGAAAATGTATACCCAAGTAACTTCCCTATAGAAGATAGAGTTCGTTTTATTTAGATCTAATTTTGCAGGAGGTGTTTAAACATTTGCACATAATGTAAGTTATCTATGTGGGTCAATCCTGGTAAAAAGTCATCCAGGGAGTGTTCCAAGGATCCAAGACAGCAAAACTTGGAGGGTAGAAGGGACTCATAGGAACAGTGGTCAGTTGTTGAGCGTAATTAAGGTTTGTGATATTAAAATATTTATGTATACACACAAAGGGGGTCTTCGAGTTACATCTTGGTTTCGTTTCTCTGAATGCGGCATAAGTCGGAACTCGCACATATAACTGACACCAGTCTCTCTCGCCATAAAGCAGTAGCAAATCAACTGCATTATCAGAATCAGAATCAGAATCGTGTTTATTGGCCAAGTAAGTGAGTAAACACATACAAGGAATTTGATTCCGGTAGATGGCGTCTCTGAAGCACAGCAGTAAAAAGGAAAACAGTGAATGAAAAGAATACTGAAAAAAATATAATATACAATAGTATACAATCTACTGTCTACAATATGAGTATGTGATATGGATTTATATTTATAAATATAAGAAGTGTTAACTATATATATATATTGTTCTATAAGTGTATGTAAGTAAAGTACATATAACAATGATATGCATATACTATATGTAATTATAAATATAAGTATATGTATGAATCTATATATATGTGCATATATGGACACTCGTCCATACAATATAATAAAATAAATACAGATATGAACTAAACTCTAATATACAGAAATTGTAAATAAAGATTGTAAATTATACTACTGTATATGTGCTGCCAACTGCCCCTCGCCGCTAGTCCCAGAAAGCAAGACTTTCCACCTCTTTCCTGTCCTTATTACCCACCTATCTTCCCACACCAGACACTACTAGTCCATAATGCATTGCTCCCCATGAAACATGGCAAATCTCACAACAACATGGAAGTGCTATGTAGCATATAGCTAAAGTCAGTCTCTTGCCGTATTATCGTGTTCACCTGCGTTGTACTACATTATGTGCTGCTAACTCATGCTCTCACTGCTAGTCCCAGAAAACAACTCTCTTTCCACCTTTTTTCCGCCCTTATTACCCACTTATTTTCCTGCACCAGACAATACATAGTCCACAATGCTTTGCTCCCCATAAAACACAGCAAATCTCACAACATGGAAGTGCTACGTAGCATATAGCTTAAACCAGTCTCTCGCTGTATTATCACATTCAACTGCGTTGTACTACAGTATGTGCTGCCAACTCATGCTCTCACTGCTAGTCCCAGAAAACAACACTTTTTCCACCTCTTTTGCACCCTTATTACCCACCTATTTTCCCGCACAAGACTGTGGAGCGTAAACATAACATAATACACATAATAGACATAACTTGAGGACTCCCTGTATATATATTTGCTCCACTGCTTTAGGTCTGAAGCACATCCACTCATATATTCCTTGAGACTGGCTTTCCTTCCCTTTCCTGCCTGTTTAAGAGAATCACCAGCCTGTGTTTGTTTGGGTGTGAATAATTAATGACGCTCTTGGACCATTCACTAATGATTGATGGCATGCTCTATCAAAACTGTCGCCTTAAACGAGTTCACTTCAGACAAATTGGCCTGTTCATCGGTAACCCAACTCCAGCCTTTGGTTTAAACATTTAAAGCTTCTCACCCACTAGCACCCAGTGCTTCCATATAGCTTTTCATGACTGTGTTTCAGGATTATAGCACAGTAATGGTGTTTGTCAGTGATAACTGACTCAGTGTGAGATTCCATGGTCCTTTCTGCATTCCCATGCCATTCAGTTCCAATAACCTCCCTGTCATATACTGCTGTTGAGTAATGTTTGATCTGTAATTTTGCTACTGCATTCAAGTCAAACTGAAATCACAATGTTCCTACTTTGGCACATGATCATATTAAACATGATTCACTATATAACATTTATAAATCAAATTATGGATTATGCTTTGGTCAGTGTGTACTGATTTCTGGATGGTCTTTTTAATATGTTTAAAAAGAAAAACGATCCTAAAAACGATCCATAAAAACACCTCAATCAGAATAAAAAGGCTCAAACTGATTGAAATTTCCATTGGTTGTTGTGTGTGAGATTAAGCCTTTATATAATCCAGGCAAATAAGGCATCTGCCATGCAAACGATTCCACCAGATTCCCTGTTGTAAATGTATGATGATGTATGTTCCTTATAATAGCATCTTTCAAGCTCAGCTGTACATTTTTTGAAAGTTTGTTTTAATACAAACTCTTAAAGAAATGAACATTGTGGTACTATATGAAAAAAAGTAATGAACAATTAATTCTTTAGACAAGTCCATAATAACTAATATTTACTGATATAAAAAGAAAGGAATATATATTTTTTGCTAACCTATATTTTTATTTGTGTTTTTTCATCTCCATTACAATGGACGACACTATGTGAAGACGTATGTGAAAAATGCTGTCCAATTTTGATGAGCTTGTGCAAATTGCAGCATCGGTTTCCTGTTTCTAGCTGACAGGAGTAACACCCGGTGTCTTCTGCTGCTGTAGCCCATCTGTGTGTTCAGAGATGATATTCTGCAGACCTTGGTTGTAACATCTGGTTATTTGACCAACTGTTGCTTTTCAATCATCTTGAATCAGTCTGTAAATTCTACTCTGACCTCTGACAACATAATTTTCATCAACTGCTGCTCTCTGGGTATGTTTTCTTTTTTGGATCATTCTTTTGGACTCTAGAAAATTGTGCATGAAATTTCCAGTAGACCAGCAGTTTCTGAAATAAAACAACCATGCCACATTCAAAGTCACTTACATCCCATTTCTTCGCCGCTCTGATCCTCCAACTTGTCTTCACCACATGTAGACACACAAATGCATTGCTGGGTTGCTGCCATGAGATTTGCTGATTGTGCATATTGCACATGTTGAACAACAACTAATAAAGTGGCCAGAGAGAGAGAGAGAGAGAGTATGCATACATTTTTTTAATTAATTAATTGACTTTATACTAAAAAAAATTTGAAAAATAAATTGAACATGTTTTTGATGGAAACCCCTTGATAAATAACATATTTTGGTCAATTTTTTTTAAACGATGTTAACACAGTCTCTCTAGGACATGGAAGAAATACACAATATTTTCAGCAAACATAAATGCATAGTTTCTTTTTATGCCATAAACTGAACAAAAATGAAAAATATAAACATTATTATGGAAGTCTGCCAAAGTTTGGACAACCTAAGCGTTTCAAAAGTCTCAGATTCTTTATAAGGTTTCAGACCTTAATCAGCTCCTTAGATCTGCATGGTAACAGCTGTCATTAGTAAATGTCACCTGGTGCCAATTTCAAAGCTTTACAAATACTCTGGATCAAACCACCATGGGTTCCTCTAAGCAGCTGTGTAAGACTCTGAAAATGAAAGTTATTGTTGCCCACAATGCAGGAAAGGCTACAAGAAGATAGCAAAGTGTTCCCAGCTTGCAGTTTCCACAGTGAGAAATGTAATTAAGAGATGGCAGTTCAGGGAGGTCAAGATGAGATCTGAAAAAACCAAGAATACTCTCTGAGAGATTTGCTCATGTGCTGGTCAGAAAGACAAATCAAAATCCCCATTTAACTGTAAAAAACCTGCAGGAAGATTAAGCAGACTCAGGAGTGGTGGTGCACCATTCCACAAGGACTTAATGGAAAAGTCAGCAGAAGAAATCCTTACCTGCATCCCCATTATAAAATCCAACATCAGGAGTATGCAACAGAAAATCTACAGAAGCCTAATGCATTTTGGAAATACGTGCTGTGGACTGATTAAGTTAAAATAGAATATTTGGCCACAATCAGCAAAGGCAGGATTGGAGAAAAAAAACAGAATTTCATGAAAACAAAACCTTGCCAACCATTAAACATGGAGGTGGATCTATCATGCTTTGGGGTTGTGTTGTAGCCAGTGGCACAGGAAACATTACATCCACTAAACACCAGCAAATTCTGGCAACAAACATCACACCATCAGTAAAAAACTGAAGCTGAAAAGAGGATGCGCTTCTACAACAGGACAATGATCCTAAACAAACCTCGAAATCCACCATGGACGACCTCAAGAGACGCAAGCTGAAAGTTTTGGATTGGCCATCACAGTCTCCTGATTTAAACATCAATGAATATTTGTAGTTAGATCTTAAAAGAGCTGTGAATGCAAGACGACCAAAGAATATTAAAGAACTAGAAGTCTTTTGTAAGAAAATATGGGAGAAAATGAAAAACTTTTAGTTCTAAAAATCTGCCAAAGGAGGTGTTACTAACTAAGTAGTGATTATATACAGTGACCAAACTTTGGCAGAGTGCCACAATAATGCTTTTCATTTTTATTTTTGTTCAATTTCCTAGAGACTATGTTTACATCTTTTCAATTAAAAATGACCATCATATGTTAATTATTGAGGGGCGCATAAGACTGTATTATTCTTCCCTCTATGGTGTTTCAGACCCATGCTTGTTTTGTCTTATGTCTAATGTATCTGCATTTCAACTCAGAAGTCAATAGTTCTTTCTCATTAGATAATCACGAGCCAATCAATAGCAAGCATTAGTCACATCACAAATCACTGATTTTTATATTGGTTTCGACCCCTAAATATGTAACGTCCAATCCTGTGGACACAGGGTCTGTAGGAGTTAAAAACTGTCGTAAACTTCTATAAACTTCTTCCTTTTCTTCAATGCATCCAATAGGAGTAAACAGGCATTGTTATAATTAGTTTGATTAAGAGCAATAACATAAACTACTGTGAAAGCCCTAGAGGCAAAAGCATCATGTGCACGTCATACGGCTGTTTTGATTTGTGTGTCAACGCATGTAAATGTCAGAACATATTACATCACATCCCATGTAAACCATTGAACTGAGACCTTCCATCAATCAATCAGAATGACAACCAGTGCGCCATGTTAATAACTCTGATTACATCACTATGCGCTAGTAGGCAGGAAAAAATAAAGTTTAATAATACTAATATTATCTTTCACCTCCTCCTACCACCCCCTTCCCCACCTTTAATTATCTTCATCTGCTTCAGAGACCCTCCCTGATATAACTGCCTTTCCCTCAGTCAAATATAATCGTATGGAGGTAAAATGCATCAGGATTGGTGATTAACTGTGACTTTACGTCATTATTTGTTAACATAAAGCAGCTATGTGCTAACACATTGGCTACATTTAGCCGAAATCTAAGCTTCATCATAAAGTTTTCCTTGGTGGGAAGAGCAGCAACACTGATATAGCATGATTCTCCAGCTTTTCCTTGTGGTCTATATCTTGTGTGGAATGATAGACCAGATGCTGTTGGAGGGAAGTTTGACAGGATGTGGTTGTGAAAGATGTGGTTCGGTGGTGGATCAGTTCTGACAGTGGTGGTTTGAAGGGGCTGAGATCCTCTAACAGCTGTAACAGACTGGTGTACTGTTTAATGATGTTGAATTTTGTACGTTAAGACCAGGGGTGCCCAATACGTCAACCATGATCTACCGGTGGATTGCAAAGGCAAGTGAGACAGCGCAATTTAAAAACGAGTGACTCATGAGCCACAAAGACACTACAGCACAGGTAGTGTGGGTAGATCACATGTCATTAAAAAATTGGTGTTAGACAATCATCCATCCCCAAGTAAGAAACCAAAATCGGACTGTTCATTAAAAAGTACAACACTGAAAAGCGAAAGAGAAATAGGCGAGGACACATTTTTATTGTTGGTAGAAAATTAGCTTGAAAGTCCTAAAATATAATCAAATATATGAGTTACATCACATCTGGACCATAATTCCAACATCTTGCCTAAGCAAGTCTTTTTTTCCCAAACGATTAACTCGAAAGCTGGTGTAAACACCATCTTTAGTACTTTGAAGGGGGTTCCGCTGATTGTTCTAAACCTCTGCATTTTGATCGAGTAGCTAATAAACCAGGCCGTTCAGAGAGGTTTGGTGTGAAATTCTCTGCTCTAGAGAAAATGAAAGAGTAACAGTGACGGTAATTAGATCCAGATGTTGAAGGAGTTGCCTGAAAGTGATTATATAAAATAGTTATGAGCACTGCATGATGACTAAAACATTAGACTTGGATGTTCATGGTGGAATGGTACATGCAAGCTATTGTAAGCTGAAATAGTCCCAAAAGAAAGCTCATTATTTTCTGATGATCTGCAATTTGACCATCCTCAGCAACTCATAAGCAATGTGGGATCACTTGTGGTTTTGAATAGCAAACAAAATGGTTATATTTAGAGCTGTTAAGAAATCTGAGTTGGTGATACTATTGCATTCGCTACATACTGCTGTGCAAATATTTATGGCAGCTTCTAAACTAACACGGTTGATCATATTTGAGATGTTCCTGAACTCTGATAACCAGGAACTGTTGTTATATCATTAGAACGTCAACTAGTGCCAAAAAGAGTATGGGGTATCTTTTAGAGAGCTAGGGGGTATCTTTTAACAAGAGGCAGAGGGTGGAAGAGAGTGAGGGGGGAAGCTGGGGTTCTCTTTGGGGATTTTGCATTATAATAAGAGTAGCAGTGAAATTCTTTCTAAAATATGACTTGTTTGCAAGTTCCAGCATTCACCATAAGGGGGCGCTCTGTAGTTAATTATGCCTTGGTTTCCAGCTGGATGGTTGATTGAATGAGCAGAAAAGCATCATAAATAGACTCAGCCATCTGAGTCCATGTGCTGCACAGTCCTAATTATCCTCTGAATGGTAGGGAATGCACCTGCAGAGTTTGGGCATCTTCAGTAGATTTTCCACAGGAGGATCATCATGTTGCAACTATACTACTACTTATAGCGATACGCTGTTTACGTTGGTGAACCATTGGTGTTTTACAGTTAGGCTCAGGTCTGTATGGTATTTATGATTTGAGAAAGGAGGTGTAAATGAGATCCGGAGACATCTAAACACCTACAGAACATCTGAAAGGTCTGTGATTAAATGGGGTGCTCATAAAAAGAAAGAAAGAAATTAGTTTTTGAAGGGATCTGATGAGAATTTGTCCACTAAAGTGATCAAATACTTTCCTTTTTTGGCTCAAACAGGAAATTGGCCTAGCCTTTTTGGGGCGCTTTACTAGCAACTATTTCCTGTCCCCCAAACATTCATTCTAGCTCATCAGGCTCTTCAAAAGGAGCAAATGCCTGAAACTGAGCAGAGCAGTTGGACTGGTATAATGAAAATTAGATTGAGTATAAGTTTAAGAGCTGTAATAATTGCCCCCCGTCATTATTTCCTTGGAAATAAACTCAATAGGTAAAAAAGATCCCATATTATATTGTGTCCAGTAGTTGGGTAGTTACAAATTAACAATACATAAAATCACAAGGTAAATATTGGTGAAATATGCATTACAATAGTGTAACCTATATAATTACATGTCAACTTTTGTTTTTAATCATGTTATTATGCAAGTGTTTCAGAAAGTGAAGTTAATGTATTGCCATTTTCTGCACTATTATAACCCTGTTATAACATCAGTAGTTACATAGTTGTTACATGCATGACTGAATGGTTATAAGGGGTCAAATATACAGGTACATCTAAAAAAAATTAATATTGTGAAAATGTTCAATATTTCTTGACGTTCTTTTCAGAAAGTAAAATTCATATATTATATAGATTAATTACACATAGAGTGAAATATGTCAAGCTTTTATTGGAATTTTGATGATTATAGCTTTCAGATAATAAAACCCAAATCTCACAATATTTGAAGATTGTGAAAAAGTTCAAACTTGGAAACACATGGTGTCACACCCTAATCAGCTTATTACCTCAAAACACCTACAAAGGTTTCCTGAGCCTTTAAATGGTCTCAGTCTGGGAGACTGAGGAGGGTAAGCCACAAAAGGTCATTGCTAAAGACACTGGATGTTCACAAAAAGCTGTATCCAAACATATTCATAGAGATTTATGCATCTTTCTGTATAAAACACAAAGCTTCCGCCAGACCATGTGATGAGATCTTATAGGAAATTGATGATGGACACAGATACTAGGTGATGAAAAAGAGAAGCTGGACCTGTTGCTGAAGCTGAAACTGTTTGCACAGAGATTTCACACACAGTCACAGCATTTCAGTCCAGGTTATAATTAAAAGTAAAGTTGCCATTTTGTCTTTTTCAGCCCTTTGCTACATTACATTTCATCCTAGTGTATAATACAAGCAAATAAAGAAGCTAAATTTAACAGAAATAAAATGAACGACTGGAGGGTGGGGGTACAGCAGTACAGAAATGTCAATCATTCACTTACATGCACATTTTTTAGTATAAAATTAGTAACACTAAAATGCCAAAATTATCAGGGTTACCCTTTTTCAAATTCTTCAAATCAGATAAAAAAATGTCGTCACTTGTGCTTGACCTGTGCTGCTTTGCTGTCACCGATGTCAGACACTTGTTTGTCTCGGATATTGCAGATGTTGCATGGAGCTTAAATTCTATAGTGTAGTTCTTGCGTTGTGTTATTAATCAGTTCCAAATTGTATCAATTTAATTGTTTATGCTCAACTACTGTATAATGTCACTGATATAGAGCTACAAAGGCTCCAGCAGTCAAGTTAGATACTTCAGATCAGTAAATTTAGTAATGCTGCAGCTAATAACATGAGGCGGGTAATCTTAAAATTTTAAAACATAAAGGAGCATTTTGTGCTGCTTCTTGAATGGGGCAGCCTAAAATGTGATATGTTTCCTTTTGGATTATTCTGCTGTGTTGCTTTGTAAGTTTATTCCTGTGGACTAATTTTATAGCAAATATTTACTGTTAGTTATCTGCATTAGTTTAGTCCCATTAAACCTATTTACCTGCAAACTCTTGCAAATACTTCTAAATGCCAAACCAGTACAAGATGCACTTACTTTCCACTGCGTTAATTAGATATATTAGATATTTTCCATATTTTCAATGCGTGATCATGTCCCTTTAAAAATCAGTTCTTCGGATCCAGAAGCTAAACCTTGAATTAGAATCTGAAGAATCATGAATCACGTCTCATGCGTTACGAAGCCGTTGTAAATCTGTACAGCACATTTACACTCTCTCTCGCTCTCCTTCCTCAGATGCTCAGTTATAAGTGAACTTTACTCTCTGGTCGTCTTGTCGGCCTCATGCACATCTCTTCAGCTGCTACTGTTTGTGTGTATATGTGAGTCAGTGGCTGCGGCGGGATCCAGTGGACGAGAGAGATGAGAATATGGACACTGAGAGAGCCTGCAGTACTTATGCTGTAGTGAGTCAACCTGTGAATATGTATCGCCCACACACTCACACACACACACATTGTCATGGCTGTGTCAAATATAGCACTCTATCACCTTTGACAGGACTCTATCTCGCCCACGTTCTCTTCTTCTCTGTCACCTGTGAAGACCAATTGACACGACCACCTGAATTCACATCGATGGGTATTTATAGTGTCTCCTAACACATGTGTGGTGCTGTGCAAACATCACAGACCACCCTTCTACCATTGAATTCCCAGGGAAAATGGACATTTAGTTCAGATATTTTTGTGGAGACTAGATAGAAGATCCACTCGGCCCAGCAGCAAGGACCCAGAACAGACCACCCTCCCAGGACAGTGTACTCAGTCTTCTGCCAGATTTGTTTGTGGGACTCATTTCCAACAATAGTGAGAGAGCTTTATATCAGCCACAACATTAACACTGATTACCTTGTTATAGTAGCTCCTGTCATGGGTGTGGTGTATATTAGGCAGTATGTGAACAGTCAGTTCTTGAAGTGAGTTAGGAGCAGGAAAAATGGCACATGAATCTAAAGGCCAAACTGTGATGGCTAGATGAGTGGGTCAGAGTATCTCCAAAGCTGGATGTTCCCATTATGCAGTAGTCAGTACCTAGTAAAAAGATCCAAGGAAGGACGACCATTTAACTGGTGACAGGGCCATGGATGCCCAACAGATCCCACAGAAGAGCTTTTATGGCACAAAAAACATTTTATGCTGACTCTGAACTATATACATACACACATGCAGTGAAGTTTTGCAAAAAATATAGGCTCACAACTGCTGTTAATATTTTGTACATCCCTCTTTTGCCAATAAGACCGCATTTAATCTTCTCCTATAACACTTACCAAGGTTGGAGAATACAGAAAGAGATTTTTTGACTATTCCTCATCTGTTTATGTTGTTTATGTTCATGATTGTAGGTGAGAAAAGACTTTTTCCTTGAACATCTCCCAAGCAGCTTGTTGTCATGGAAACTTTGTGACCCTAAGATACCACTCGTTGGTGCAGGTCTTTAACAGTGAGCTTTGGAGAACTTTTTACTTCTCTTACCATCCTCCTCACTGTGCGTGGTGGCAAGATAAACTTGGGTCCTCGCCCAACCCTGTTTGTCACTGTTTCAGATGCTTTAAACTTTTTTTTATTATTCCTCTGACTGTAGATACTTTCTTGTAGTCTTGTATTACCTGATTTATGAAGTTGACACACATCTGCTTACATGAACAGCATGTTCACTTGTCTTTCCCATGTTGAAGAGTGGCTAAGAGCAATCGGACCCTGTGTCATATCATATTTTTATAACCCAGGGAAACAGGTCTTAGATGGCTAAAAAAATTATTTTCTTCTATTAGTATAATTGTAAAGAACAGGAAGACAGTAAACACGGACTTTATGGGTGAATGTGTTGTCTTCACCATTTCCAGACCTCTCCTCATTTAAAATCCATTAAATCATGTTCTGCTGGAGTTTCACACATCCATGCAATGACTGGAGGCCTGGAGAGGAGATCTGGAACAAAACCTGTGTTCTTCTAACCAACTCACAACATCTCAAACAATACAAATCTTTTCACAGATCAAACTCTTGATCCTTTTTACTGCTTTGCTGTTGCTTTAACTCAGATGTTAACTTGTGTTCTTGCTGCACAAAAACTCTCAATCCTGAGAGAAATGGTCTTAAACCATTTGTATGGGTTCCTTGAGGCTTTTGTGTATTACTGTATATTTATTATACTGTATGTTTACAAGACCTAAACATATAGAAAGAGATACAAAAAATGAACAAAATGTATTTATTTATTTATTGAGAAATCTGCTCCAATGTTACATATCTGTGCTTGGCAGAAGTAGACATTTTCTGTTCAGTGTCTGATGTGACCCCTCTTTTCTTAATTGCTATTGTTTTCACAAGACATGGAAACACTTGAGCCGAGAGGAGTTGAGAAAAAAACATTCATTGGAAAAGTTAAATTTCCTACTCTTATGAAGTTACTTTCTTACTCGGACATTAACATTTACCAATAATAATATTAATATATTTAAAATATTTCAACTTAACATTTTAAACTATCATCAACGATTAAATTTTAAATAAATTTTGTTACTTAAAATGTAACTGATTAGATGTTATTATTTGAGCAATAGTAGAAAATAGTTACATGTGTTTATACAGTTTATTTACAATAATAATAAGAATATATTTAAAATATTTCAACTCAAGATTTTAAACTATTATCAAACGTTAAATATTAAATAACTTTTGTTACTTAAAATGCAACTGATTAGATGTTATTATTTGAACAATAGTTTTTAGAAAATAAAGAATTACACATGTTTATATACAGTAGTTTATTTACAATAATAATATGAATATATTTAAAATATATCAACTTAACATTTTAAACTATTATCAAAGGTTAAATATTAAATCACTTCTGTTACTTAAAATGCAACTGATTAGATTTTGTTAATTAGTTTTTAGAAAAAAAAGAGTTACATGTGTTTATACAGTTTATATTCTTTTGTATAGTGCTTAGGACCTTGCCTTTGCAACTGGAAGGTCACAGGTTCAAGTCCTGACCTGGGCCCCACCTAGGTACCCTTGAGCAATGTCCCCACTTTGCTGCTCCACGTGTGCGTGTGTGACGGGTCACATTTCTTTGTGGCCCACTGTGTGAGATGCTGTGTTCACAATGACAAACTTTCACATTAGTAGCTATAAAGCTATAGTTTAGCATATAGGTTAAGATATTGTAGTTTCTAGTTTGTTTAGTTTTTTTTTTTTTCTTTAGAATCATTTCCCTTAACCATAACAACCCCGATTACTCTCTTTGTGACCACTTTTCATCTGTTTATGTTCTTTGGTGTGCTTGTCTTTCCTTTTTTAAGTACTCACTGAGTTCATAAATAATCACCATCTCTACCTCTGTTTGGCACTCTGCGAGTTCATAAATACTGTTCCATAAATGTTCAACCAGTTCTCTAGTTTTCCAAATAAACCGTCCTGTTTTTGTTTGCACTTCATCCTCCCGCACCACATCATGGCGTAATAATGTATATAATTCTCCTCGTAGTCTGTAATTTTTAATCCCATAGATAATACCAGAACTCAGCATGAGGCATATATTTGAAAGACATTTGTTGAGGTTTTGCGCCCTATCTGAAGCTCTCTGTCTTTGCTCTAACAGTCTCTCTAGGTCTTCTAGCTTGAATAGCTGTTATAGAGCGCGGCCATGTTTGCCGAGGCCTGTAATCTCATCTTGTAGTGGAGAAGAGGGAACTTTTTGACACTGCAGTATCTCTTCTATTTCGTTACATATGTTGTTTAAGTGCCTCATGACTCCACCAATAGATATGTTGAATTCCTTCAGATCTTTCTTAATTGTCTTGGATATCTTTGACTTTTCTTTGTATATGTTAATTAAGCTTTGTACTCCACAAACAAGAGCTACTAAAAAACATGTCATTTCTGCCAAAACATAATCACCACCCATAAAACCTCTTATGATCTGAATAACACCCATAAAAATCAGGTACACTGATGCCATTGTATCCATTGCAAATGCTTTGATGATATTATATAAGAAACGATCGGAGGCCTTCTCCAGATGTCTGGTGATTCGCTGGAGTTCTGACTGTTGTTTGTCACAAAGTTTTATGAACTCTTTGCTGTTCTTCAGGAGTTCTTCAGGAAGGGTTCTATCATGAAATAAACAAAAATATAGGTTTGCATCATGCTATAAAATAAATATTATTATTATTAATAATAATAATAATAATAACAACAACAACAACAACATAATAATAATAATAATAATAATAATAATAATAATAATAATAATAATAATAATAATAAT
>JBBIGC010169585.1:0-15687 GCA_037576955.1 Lepidarchus adonis
TCTCTCTCTCTCTCTCTCTCTCTCTCTCTCTCTCTCTCTCTCTCTCTTTCTCTCTCTCTTTCTCTCTCTCTCTCTCTGTAGAAACTCCTAGGTGCATTAGATGGCCTTTTGTCTGCTGGGCCCCTAAACAGTAACAAGAAAGTCACAGGCCTGCTGGAATTAACAGAGAATACACTGAAACTGATTGGACCTTTTCTACGTAACATAACTACTTCAACTGTTAACATAGGTAAGTTTGTATAAAAACTCCAAAAAACAATAATATGGCAGTAGAGTTGGTATTAACTTTGATGCTTTAAATTCCCTGTGTGCTGCCATTTTGTCTGTAGAAATTGAAGTTATGGTCTGGAGAGGTGAGGCTCCACCTAAAGGTCCTATCATTTTATCCACCAGTGACACACAGCTGAAATCCCACTGGGAAACTGCAGCAGGAGACACATACCTGGGTAAAATTAGTTGCTACAAAGTTGTTGCAGATGAGTATCTAGTCTGAAATGGTACTAAAACCTATTTGTATCACTTTTTGTGCCTGCACACAAACAGGGATCACTGCTGCATCTCTCCTCAGCTACAAGGGGTTGAATAGTTGGGTTAACTACTTCAACGGGATTGAGAAAAAAGAAGATGAAACACTCAGGATAAACTCAAATGTAGTAACAGTAGCAGTGACTAACCCAGACACAGCACACCTAAAGGAGAAGATCATCCTCACCTTCGCTCACCTGCAGGTGCTACTATACCTCAAAAACTGTACTTTAAATGTTACACAACATTCCACAAATAATGAATAACACATTATTTTATAAAAGTCAGGTCTGCAGGTCAGCAGTGTAGCCTAGATCTATGTTTTGATAATGACTGAAATATACGTTAAAAAAAAAGAAAAGAAAAAGGTTATACAAAACGATGAGAATACAAGAAAACACAGGCTTTTAAACAATTATTTATTTTATTGAGGGAAAGATGTTTACATCATCCTTGTGAAAAAGTGATTGCCCCAAACTTAATACCTGGTTGGGCTTTAACAGACTTTTACATTGCTTTGCAGGACTTTTCTTTTTTATTATTTAAAGAATTCCATTAATTTAAACAATATAGAGCTTTCAAGCACACACTACAAAAACATCTCAATTGGTGTCAAGTCAGGACTTGGGCTAGGCTGCATCAAAACTTTAATTTAGCTCTCTTTGGAGCCATACAGAGTTAGACAGCCAGGCAATAAAGCAGCACATTACTCCCACATTATCACACTACCACCACCATGTTTGACAGCTGGTTTGATGTTTTTATTGTGAGATGCTTTAAATCAGATCTAAAGCTGTCAACACATGGCCATTTTTATTTTCACTCCCCAGTCATTTCAAAAGCAGTTTTTGGCAAAGTACCCTTTTCGGTCTTCTTGGTTAACAGTAGCTTTTACCTTTCAGTTCTCCTATAGATAGTATTTTTGCCCAGTCTCTTTGTGATGGTGGAGTCATGAATCAAGAGATGCCTTTGTATGGGTTTATTTGTGGCTTCATAGTTAACTGTGCTCTTGGAGAAATTTTGGTAGGCTGGCAACTGTAGATTAACCCCTTTTTTAAGGTTTTTTCTATTTGATGTATAAAGGCTCACACTGTGATTTCCAAGAATCCTGAAGCATTTGTAAAGAAATTCTATGTGCATGAAATATATTGGAATATTTCTCATCTCTTCTGGATTTTTTTTTAATTGTTGAACATTGTGTTGTTTATATAGATCTCTTTTTTTGCTGGAGAGGATCTGGAGTTTATCATTTGACCCAAATTAATTAGTTCATTGTTTAACTAATCCATTTTTAATGATTGCCCCAAAATTTAATAACTGGTTGGGCCAACTTTAGCAGCAACAGCTGCTTTAACAGACTTTTACAATGCTTTGGACCCAAATTAATTAGTTAATTGGTTAATGAAGAAGGGGACAATCACAGGCTATCGTGAACAGACAAAATTTCTTTCATTTTCTGACTAATACATGATTTTAAAAGTCTACATTTACTGTGAATGCTGTTCATCATATACTAAGAGCCCACAGCCCATACCACTTGTGTTAGATCTTTTCCAAATGTAATTTTCTGATTTTTTCCTCCCTATGGCAGCCATCAGACAGTGACCAAAGGTGTGTATTTTGGGACTCAAATCTGGGTGCATGGTCTACCAAGGGTTGCACTGTGGTCAAGTCCAACTCCAGTCACACAGTCTGCTCCTGCACCCACCTCAGCAGTTTTGCTGTGCTAATGGCTCTCTATGAGATAGAGGTATGGTAACTCTCCATATGAAACATTTCTGTTTTGTTACGAGTATCAGAGCCCAAAGTTTTGGCTCAGAAATCTCTCATTCTTTTCTAAGCTGCGGTCCTACAGATTTTTACAGAAGTTTGGAAATAAAAATGAAGTAAACATTTCCTAAACAGCTCTGTTTCTATGGTTACATGTCTTTCTTTTCCTCTCCTTCTACAGGATGTATTTGAACTGCAGCTGATCACGTGGGTGGGGCTTTCCCTGTCTCTGATCTGCCTCCTCATCTGCATAATCACCTTTCGCTTCATCCGTTCCATCCAGAGCACCCGCACCACCATCCACCTGCACCTCTGCATCAGCCTCTTCCTCGCCAACCTCATCTTCCTTGCTGGTATTACTCGAACAGAGAATGAGGTAACTTAATAATGAGCTGTCAAGCGAGAAATTTTGTATGGTAAAATGGCAATGTGTGAATTTTTAAAAAGACAAATGCGCAATATTTAATTCCAACAGCATAAAAATATTAAAGAAAATTTTATGTAGTTCATTAGGGTCCATTTTGTCCAGTTTGTTCAGGCCTGTACTGATTAATGTGTTACTAACTTGTTTTTTTCTAATTCATGATCATGAGATTGAAGAAAACTCTCTATAAACCCTTCTCTTCTCAATAGATTGCTTCTAGAGCTGGGCAATATCATGATATTTATTGTTATCATGATAAATTGTGGCCACAATATGACTTTCTGAGTTTTATTTCAGAGAGCATAATTAGTCTCACTCAAGTGAACTGGTATGATAAACACGGAGTACTCATACTTTTATATAAAAATATATATGGAGCTCATTTTTGTCTTAACAGAAGATGGAAAAACACCTAGTGGGAACATTTCTCACAATATTGTGATACAATATTTTTGCCATATTACCCATTTCTTTTGAATATTTTATTATACTTTTTTAGCGTCAAGGCTAGGAATCCTAGGCCCTTTTACATCCAACCCAACTCTATAACCTCCTTCCCCCATGTATCTACAGGTGGGCTGTTCATTAGTTGCAGGCCTACTGCACTTCTTCTTCTTGGCTGCATTTTGCTGGATGTGCCTGGAAGGTGTACAGCTCTTCCGCATGGTGGTGCTGGTCTTCAACACCACTCTGAGACCCCTCTACCTGATGGCGGGCGGTTATGGAATCCCTGCCCTCATTGTTGCCATATCCGCCAGCATTAATGCTAAAGGCTATGGCACCAAGCGCCAGTAAGTTCTGCCCAGGCTGCTCTCGTATTGCCAGCAATGGCCTGGTATGATTGGCTGTCATTTTCAGGTGTGACATGCATTGTCTGACATAACTGTTTATGTACCATTAGCTGCTGGCTTGACCTGAAAGATGGGTTCATCTGGAGCTTCTTTGGCCCTGTTTGCGTCATAATTGTTGTAAGTACATTAAAGAATGTGGCAGCTAGATTTGCTGTAAAATGTATCCGTGGTGAACAAACAAAAAAAGACCCATTTCTCTCATGTTTTCTTTCTCTCTCAGGTGAATGTATTCTTTTTCGTGATAACTGTATGGAAGCTGGCTCAGAAATTTTCCTCCCTCAACCAAGATTTAAGCAATCTGCACAAAATCAAGTAAGGGAATGAAATTATTGAACAAACTACACACCAACAGCCTCAGATCTTTGCCAATATGCTGCAAGATAAGGAGTTTGGTACCTCTGAGGGGTGTCAGGGTGATCTTGTGTCGAGTTTGGGCTGACATCTCCTTGCTGGTCTACTATGCCATCTAGTGTTGATTATTTTCAGCAAATTTTAAGCGCAGACCAGAAAAGTGCAACCAATATTTACATTTACATTTACAGCATTTGGCAGACGCTCTTATCCAGAGCGACGTACATAGTGAGCGGTTGGGGGTTAGGTGCCTTGCTCAAGGGCACTTCAGCCCCGCTGCCTGGTTCTGAGAATCGAACCTGGGACCCTTCGGTCACAAACCCACCTCTCTAACCAATATGCAGTGTGATATGTGTGCATATGATATTGATATCTGCAAAACATATTTTTGCAATTATTATGTGTATGAACCATAATACAGTATGTTTAAATAACTTTTTGTCTAATTCCCTTAATAACCTTAGTCATTTATAAGAAAAAAATCATTTAACAACTCTGATATCTGTCATTGGCTCACCACATAACAGGGACTGTCCACCAGTTGTTTTATGTACAAATTTTTCATGAATCCATGCTTATTCCAAGCTTTTTTATATTTTCTTTTGGATTTAGAAGTCCTTGTACACACATTTTAATTATAGTCTGACCCCATTGGACGTCCATGATCAAACAGCTATTGCTAATTTTTGAATCGCTGCCTATTTCAACAGGTCATTCACAATTACCGCCATTGCCCAGCTGTGTGTGCTTGGCACTATGTGGATCTTTGGCTGTTTTCAGTTTGAGGAGGCATCGCTGGTCATGTCCTATATCTTCACTATCCTGAACAGCTTGCAGGGGGTGCTGGTGTTCGTTATGCACTGCCTGTTCTCTAAACAAGTGAGTCTTCTTGTAAGCAGTTCTTGCAAGACTGCTCAGCTGGGATATGACCTGTCGGAGCATCATCCAGTCTAAATTTGTGCAATGTCAATGCAGAAATAATGAAGAGTTTAAGTCCAAGATCTTGCAATAAGACAATACAACAATTATTATTGTTCAATATTATGTATTTTTTTTCAGAGGCCACATGCTGCATTACAACTGTGATCACTGATATCAATACATGATTGATATGATAGAAGCATCCAGAAAGCATCTTTTGCAATTCTATTTAATTTTGTAGTAAATTCATATAAAAATACATAAAAAAATTTCCTAGGTATAAGAACTTTAGCGAAAGATTTTTTCACAATATAGATCAATGTAAAACTCTGGAAAAAATAACTTAGACCACTTCTGTTTTGATTTTTGAGTTGTTGTTTTTTTTTTTTACTGAAATCAGTATCTGTAAGTATGGCCAGGGATTTCATTTCATGACATCCCATGTGGTGGAATTTCAACACAAGCAGCTCTCATTTCACTTACTGAACTGATTAGGGGATCACCTGAATCACACTGGATTTAAAAAGGAATTTTATATGTATATATACTATAGCTTCCTTCTTGCAACAGGAGCAGTCTAAAAGGATAAAGCACAATGTCTATATTCTTTTCAGAAGTTCAGACATTAATATTGTGTTATTTAAAATTGTATTTAGATTTTTATGCATTATTCAAAATCTGAAAACATTTAATCTTTTTTGTTATATTGACCAGTTTATTTTCTGTAATTAAATGCTGGAAGTGCATCACTTTTATGTGGAATTCTGAGGAAATTTTATGGAATAAAACAAAAGTCAAACACATACAGTAGTTATACATAGCAAGACCAAAGAAAATGATAAAACTGTAGTGGTCTCATTTTTTTCCAGATCCGTATAAATATTCAATGATGAAATTTTAGATTCAGTGTCAAACATTGTATGTACATTTAAAGCATTTGGCAGACACTCTTACCCAGAGCAACATGCATTAGTGTACAAACATAACTAATGTATTGCTACAACCTTGATTTAACTTGAATGTCTTGCAAGCATTTTCACTATAATTTCTTGTGCTAATCTACCTTTCTGGCATCTTTCCTTATTAGGTGAGAGAAGAATACGCCAAAATCCTTGTCCACATGTTTTCACCACAAAAGAAAAAATACACAGAGTTCAGCACGAACCAGTCCAGCAAATCCCAGGTAATAATTAAATCCAACCTGTGCTCTCATACTCTGCCTTAATATGAGGCACACTCAAGGGAAGATAACAGAATACATTACATTTAGTGTCTCCCTTAAAATAAGGCTTCAGGCTAATTAGGATTTTAGCCATTAATAAATAAATAAACAAAATAAATATTGTCTTATCAGCCTTTGTACTTGAGTGCCTTTGTATCTGTTTAACGTTTCTATTCAAGTGGACAATTAAAGTCAATTTCCTTTTTGCTGGGCCAACAGAAAAGAGACCCCCAACACCCCAAATCTGATATTCCCTTTGTACACCCAGACTGTCTGTATGCAAATGCAAACCCATAGTGCTCTAACAAAAGAACTGTTTCAGCTCTCGTCTGATATTATTTAGCCTCAGTTTGACACTCTTATCAATCAAAGCATGCCGCTATGTGTCCCAGCTGCTCCTTAAATTGAGCATTTAGACTCTAAAGAGAGTAAAGATGCCCTGGAAGTATCATATTAATTGACAGGCAGGAAGGGTGTGATTTCTCATCACAGCCAATGTTCTCTGGTGGGGAAGTGAGGATCAGCAGAGCACTTTGACCGAGACAAGACTAAGCTCTGCACTCTCAAATGACCAGCTATGACATGAATACGAAGGAGCATAGTCTCTTCTTTCCTGTCTGACTTTCTCTTCAATTGTTTCACAGGCTTCCAGGAGCATGCAGCACACAGGAGAGTCAAGCATATGAAGCAGGCCACATCCACAGACTTTCCGTATTCAATCATGACCTTCTCTGAGGGTAACAACCAGAGGTCCTCCCTCATGTTTGGCTTGAGCTCTTTTATCACTTTAGCTGTTTTTAGGCCAGAAACAGGCTTACAGATTCCAATTGTGTGCCAAATATAAACATAGCCACTGTCTACTGTCAGCTGTTCAAAGTTCACCTTCTATGCGTATGGTTTTTGGAAAGTAAAGGATATTTTTATAGGATTACATATCTCTTATTGTTGAAATTATGTTGAAATAAGATTTTCTAAACCTGGGATCCATTAGTCTTGGTAATACTGACTGATCAAGGCCAGGAAAAAACTTAGAGATATTAACTTATCTTAAAAGAATAGATTTAAGAGCTGAAATGATGGAAATACAAAGTATTATGGTCATAATGCTCCAAGCTTAATATCAGACGCCGGTCAAGTTAAAAACCGAGTTGTATTTTTTCAGTAATATTTGTATGTGGGTCTATGTATTTAAATGAAGATTGTATTTTAATATTTAATGCTGAGCTTTAAGACTGCTTTTTTATCAGATGTCACTGGATTATGGCATTTTTACTGTAGTTTGGAGAAGGTATTTTTGTAGTATTTTGTCTCACAATTTTCTACTTTGCAGCATATATGTGTTTTCTGTTTACAAAGGTTTTGGTTTACCATTAAAGTATTGAGATGCTAATGTAATGTGTATGTGTAATGTATCTTGGTTCTGATTAGGCAAAGATATACTGGGTTTTTTTTGTGCCATGCAAGGTTTATGGAAGGGCTTAGTTTTTTAGTGTACATTTATGTTGACGGTAGCTACAGATGTCTCATTACTAATAGCAACAGCAAAAGATAAATACATTTCTAGAGCTGCAATTTGTCAGATCAATTTTGGCAGGAATGATCCTTTTCAAACTAGTAAACAATAATTAAAAAGAGGGAAATATAATTTACAAAGAGGTACTAATTTCAAAACTCTCCAATAAATGTTTTTGTTTCCAACTGGCACAACATTATAGCAAAATGATCACTGTGATGACTACAGCTGGCGTGTGACAAATGGATGCTTCATTTCTTACAGGAAACACATCAGATAATATAAAGTGCACACAACAATTCAAAACAATGGGGATTTTTACACATGGTCGGTGATTGGTGACTAAAACTAAGCTCAAGTGAAAGTGCTGTTACTTCAACCAAGCGATATATTTTAAAGTAGCTGTCCAGCATCTGTGAGCAGAGGATCTAGAGTGTGTTGGGCCCTTCACATCCCTTTTTTTATTCTTTGGCTCTAAACTAAAGAGGTAAAGGAAGTGGTGTGGGGTTCATTATAGCATTTCAGGTGCTGAACTAACAGCATAGAATAAAATACTCAAAATATATCAAAGCCACTGAGTCACTGAGTCCACTGAGCGCCAGCTTGGGGAAGCAATGCCTTTTACCTGGGGTGAAACTCTTATCTTATCACCACCATTTTGGATTGTGGCTGTGCAGACTCTTTTCATTCTGCTCTGACTGGTGTGGCTGCCGATGCGTTCAGCTGCTCATGCTAGAGCCAGATGGAAAAATGGGTAAAATGGGTATAACAGTTCTTGAGTTAATCCAATGGACTGCTGTCCTTTCCAGTTCAGGGAACTGGTATCCATGGCATCTCAGCCAATAAAAAAAGAGAGGAGACGCACTCCATTGTGGGGAAGGAGTGTGAGCTCGGGTGAGGGACATGTGCAGACTGTGGTTCACCGATACCCTGTTTATCTGCAGACAGGATCCAGTAAACCGTATTGCTGGGTGCCACAGAAGGGACCTTGGCGTATTTACAACTTGCATTTCCACCATGCCGCCATTTCAGGGCATTTCAATGGCAACCATCCACTTATCACTTTCCACTTATTCCGGGTACGTTACAGCAACAGCATATAGTATAGTGTAGTACTACTCAGATTCTCAAATCTGTTTGTTGTGTTGAGTTCTGAAAGCGGATGAGTGCAGATGGGTGGATGTAGAAGGGCTTGTAGCCAGATCTCCACTCAGCTTTGTAAATAAAATAAAATGACTTGTAATTTATGACACTATTACAGAGCACATGCTTCATAAAAGCAGCTTTTGAATAATAGATTATATAAGAGCATTCTGTGCTGCTGATAAACTGATAGTGGTGTGGAAAGGTGTTTGCCTCTTCCTGGTTTCTTTTTTTCCCATGTTTGTCACACTTAAATGTTTCAGATCGACAAACAAATTTGAATATCAGTCAAATACAACACAAGTAAACATAAAATGCATTTTTTATAGTGAATGATTTTATTCTTAAGGGAGAAAAAAATCCAAACCTACATGGCCTTGTGTGACAAAGTGATTGCCTCCCCCTGTTAAAACAATATAACAGTGGTTCATTGCAACTGAGTTCAATATTTTTATCCACACCCAGGCCTGATTACTGCCACACCTGTTCTCAATCAAGAAATCACTTAAATAAGACCTGCCTGACAAAGTGAAGTAAACCAAAGGATCCTTAAAATCTAGAAACTGTAGTAATAGAATGCATACAATCATGGTTACATTTGAAATGTTCACATTAGTAACAACTATTCCAAACCTGTGAGTTCAAATTCCTTATACGTGTTTACTCACATACTTGGCCAATAAACTTGATTCTGATTCAGATTCTGATTCTGATACTTAAATACTGCCCCTTGAGAAAAACACACAAAAAAATACACAATGAGACAACTCTTTGTTTTGGATGTTATATATAGTTAGAAGCAAATAGAAATATTGAACAGAAGCAGATGGAAAGTTTCCAGTAAAACATGATAAAGATAAACTCAGTGTTATCGAACAAAGATCTTGAAGCCGAATTTCTCTCAGTTCTCAGATATTCAGTGGTATTTTCATATTCAACATTACATAAATATTCAATGGTGCACAGGTCCTCACAATTGAACCAGTGTGAGGAAGTATGCAAGTCACTGTGCTGGGAAGTGAAGGGGCCGGATTGCTGGCAGGGAATACTAATGGTTTATATGCACAGAAAGAAAGCACCATCTGCAACACTAGCTTCATCAAAAAATGATTTTCCCATGTTTGTTCTGAGATAAGCTGAACTATGCAAATGGGGAACGGTCTTGTAGTAAACGCACCCAGGGGAGCCTCAAAAAGCAATATATTTAGTAAATTTGTTGTCACAAGCCTCCGTAATTAGAATGTGACAAAACTGTACAGAAATACTAATGAGGTCTAAGACTTTGTTGTAGGGGAAGATATATCAGGATGCAATAGCCTAAATACAACCATGTTACACAGATCAGCCATTACATTAAAACTACCTGCCTAATAATGAGCAGGGCCCCCTGTGCTGCACTCTGTTCTGACCTTTTTCTATCAAAGCCGCAATGAACATTATTTATCTGAGGGATCAAATCAGACAGGCTAGCCTTCTCTCTACATGCATCAGTGAGCCTTGGGAGCCCATGACCCTGTTGCAACTCACCAGTTGTCCTTTCATGGGTGATTTTCAGATTTGCAGACACTCCACCACACTTACTCTGACTCTCTCATCTAGCCGTCACAATAAGACCCTTGTCAAAATGGCTCAGATCCTTACACACACCCATTTTTCCAGCTTGCAGCACATAAACTTCAAGAACTGACGTTCACTTGTCTAATATATCCCATCCCTGAAATGTTAATATTAGAGTAAAATCAACAGTAACCATTTTGTTTGATCTTTATAAAGATTTGTAAAAGTCAGATCTCCACTCCAGGTCTCCAGCTATTGCATGTATGTGTGAAACTCCAGCAACACCTCATTTAATGAAAGGAAGGACTGATTGAGGCCTAAAACAGAGGTTTGATGGCAACTATAAATAACACTGGGCTTCAATGAGGAGAGATCTGGAAATGGTGAAGCCAACACATTAACAATACTTGCCACAAGTATTCCAGTTTATAAGGTCAAGGCTTATCAATCTCTGTAAGATTTCCCCCCAAATTGCCAAAGTTTCTTTAGTATACCATCACATGCTGCAGAAGTAAGATTTCCCTTAACTGGAGCTAAAAGGACCACTTTATGGAAAACAGCACCAGACCATTATTCCTCCCTCACCAAACGGGGACAGTTTGCACCAAGCATTTGAGCAGGTAGCATTTTCCTGATGTTTATCCAACCCAGAAACATCTGTCAGACTGCCAGATGGTTCTGTGATTCATCACTGCAGAGAATGTGTTTCCACTGCAGCAGATTCCAACTGTGGCAGGCTTTACACCACTCCACTTGACACCTGGCATTAAGCATTGGTGAAATTAGGCTTGTCTGAGGCTGCTGTTTCAAGAAAACTCAATCCATGAAACACTGAATGAATAGTTCCTGCCCAAACAAAGCTTCTTGGGTCATAGCAACAGTAACACAGTAGAACAGTAACGCCTGCAGCTGACTGGAACTGTTCTAACGTGTCAGACTCACTGAGAAATGCAGTAGCAAGCACAGGCAACATGTTAATGCATCCATTGCATATTTAAAGGTGCCACACCCAAAACATCATGTCATTATTCACTAATATTCAGAGGAAAGATGAGACAGCTATCGGTTTGGAATGTTACTTATAGCTAGAAACACACAGAAATGCTGAACAGAATCAAATGACTTTTCTTTTATATATCTTTGACCTTGGCCGTTGACCATATTTCCTTAAACCCTCTTTACATCCTGATAGCAATGAATGAATATATCAAGGAAGCAACAGCCCCCTGTGCAGAACAGAGGCATCAGCAGAGAACTAACGCTCTGACCTCTGGACACACCCACCCCTGTTGTTTGACATGGATTTTTGCCTTGGATTCACCTGTTTGCCCCAGTTACCTTCTGCCTGTGGTTTTTTTTTACTTCGATCTGGATTCACTGGATCAGAATGGAGTTCTACAAGCGTGTGTTTTGGGGGGATGGCTTTAGAGGGCTCTGAAGTGGGGGGTGCTTATTATAATTCAAAATACAAGTTGATTTGTAATCCTTAATTGAAGTATAGTGAGTTTCAATCAACACTCAATATCAAAGATGACCACAACCCATAATATAGTAACAATAGGTTATAACCTATTCCTGACAGCAAGGTCATACAGAACAATAGCAAGCGTTTAACCAGCCCGCTGGAATTACACACTCAACCAACACCCTTCACTATAAAACAATGTGTCTGCTCACACCAAACACGACCCAGTGAATACTACATAATTAAGCTAAAAAAAAACAACAACACAGCAATCTTAAGCCTAAACCCAAGCATCCTAGGCTAAAGCACACTGTCACAGCTGGCAAAATAACCATTCAGGGACCATTATGTCCTACAATTGTGTGAACATTTTGGCACAGTCTATTTTAAGTAAAATATCATCAGTACATCAGTACATCAGGGCACTGAAAATGAGATGTATTTAATTTAAAATTTTATTGGATGGATGGAAATGACAGTCCACGGCACTGGGGATGGATCTCATTTTTACCGGTTCATTTGACCACAGCTGGAGCTACAAATTCAAACACTGGTGTGTAGTTAATAAACTGGCTTGAGGCAATGGTGGATTGCAGCACTGGCTAAGCATTGATTAAAGGGCTGAGAAAATAAGGTGGACCTTGACAGGCAGCACAGTGACAACACCAGAAAAGAAACGAAATCTTAAAAATGCATCTTAATAGACATTCTTTGCCCATTTGACTGGGCCTGTGGCTGTTCTTTGACATATAATTTCCCCAAAAGTGGAAGACCATTTGGGTGCCTATGAAAATTGTGTGCTACTGGCAGCAGAGCAAAACTCTGTGGATTATGTAAAGTGGCTAAACATTTAAACACATTTTTGGAATGGATGATTAATGTTTTAATGCATTAAAAGGTAACCTTAATCAACCTTGAACTTCAGCTGAGGCTTCCTCCCTGACTCACTCTAATGCTCACTATATATTTCCATGATTCTGTCATCTCCGTCCCTTTTCCCAGACTGTAATAAGTTTAAGTGCCCATTTGGTAAAAGTGAGTAAGGTCATGTAAGAAACATATTTCCGCATCATTTAAAGTCACAAGGTGTATTCAAAGTAAGCACTCATCCTGTGTTTGTACCTATATAAATACAAAATTGTGTAACAATGGCTTTAAAATGTGTTCCACTTTTTTAATAGGTCTTATGTGGCTCAGCTTCTCATCTTCAACAATGTTCAATATTAACATTATTTCTCATGAACAATGACAAACAAATTGGCTTTAACTGCGGAGAACATAAATGAGGCACTGTAAGAACTTATAAATAGCAGAACTTTTTTGATTTGCCATTGATTTTCAGACATCAGACCAGTTTCATGCAGTACTGATGGCAGAGTGATAACATTTACATTTACATTTGGCTGATGCGTTTGTCCAAAGCAACTTTCAGATACAGGAACCATCGAGCATTTGTGGATGGCAAGTTCAGAAACTGACATGTTTAATAACAGTATGTAAATACTTCTGATATAAGTTTAGACATCTCAATGACTTGACTGATGTGTGGTTCCCTCACTTTCATTTTTCTGTTCTGGCCCACAAGACTCTTCTGGAAAATAAATATAGTTAAATCTTTGCAGTGTAGTGGGACCTTGCTCAAGGGTGTAAAGGGCGTAGGGATACAAGTGTGCCACCCTCTACCAAAAGAATATAGAAAACAAACGAGTGAGTGGCAGCCAACTCACTTACTGAGTGCACTATTAGTGATGGCATGGTGTTAAGGTGAGGTGGAAAATGCTGAGGGCACTGCGCTGGGCTCTAATAATATGCCACGGCCCTAGAGGGAATGTCAGGGAATTCCATGGAGGCCTGTGGATGCCCCTCAGAAATTAGAATCACCAAGTCAATACATCTCCTCTCAAGAGCACACATCCTGAAACTAGAAGGAGCACATTGTGGCTACAGGGTGAGGGGAAGTACATGCTAAAACCCAAGAAGGGGCAGCTTTTAAAAATACCAAATTACCAACAGGCTCTGGGACACGACCAGGGAAAGAAGTCATAGCCATGCCAACCAGAACACCCTGGAAGGAGCCTGTAAAGCCCGTCAGAAGCAACCATGCTGATATAGCAACCGACTCATGTCTCATATCAGCAGCTGATTAGTCCCGAGCAGCACGCTGCTCTATCCATCTGGAGACTGCAACACAACCCTTGGGAGGAGCACCTGTCTGAGTGCCAGCGTGGGAGGGCATGGTTTCCCCTCGCTGGTGTTCAATGAACCCCTTAGTGCCCAGGTACATTCCAGGTTAATATAACTATTAAAATGTGTTCAGATGACTATTTGATACTGTTACAAAGGAGGGTGCACTTCATTAAATATTTTATTGACATTAGCTGTAGTTTTGATCAAATTTGGTAACAATACTTTTTCTGGGTCAATTATTTTCTTTTTTCCCCTTTTTTTATAAGAGGGAAGTGTTCTGTTTTATTGGTAGTAGACCAGCTTGCGCTTGCTGGAATCGACTTCACATTATGATCATTCTCAAAAAGATGAGGCTATGTTAATGACGAGCACTGCTGTATTAATTATTCTTGATAGTTGCGCTTGATTGGCTTGTCACTCAGAAATAAATACGATGTGAGGCTTATGTTTCCGTTAATTTTGGAAATGTAACATCTCACTTACTTTCTATACACCAGTTCAGTTTGTTGTTTCTCATAATTATTATCCCTCTCTCCAGAAACAAAGATGTGACAGAAAGATTATAAGCTTTCCAGAAACAAACAAGAAAGTAGAGCGCAACTACTGCCATTAATATAATGGAATTCTCCAGCCTGTACCACCAGCCATGATGGGGTCAGACAGAGTCCAGCTGAAATGATGATGAGTGCAGCAACTAGACCTCAGACCACTCTCTCAAATAGGAGCCCTTCCTACTCAAACCCTCACCTTTCTCTTGCTCACACCCAGCAGTCATGGCCTTTACCATGGTTCATAATGGATCTTAAGATGAAAGTGAGAGACACAAATGACAAATGAAGGTCCTTCTTTCTCTCTCTCTCTCACTTTTATGGTTTTAAAAGCCTCAGTAATGAAATACTAGAGAAAGGCTATTTGTAGTATATTCATGGCTTTCCAGATCATAAACTTGGTAAGAGACTTTCATCTCAGGTGGAACTTCTGAAATGAGAGACGGAATGCGCATTGCTTCACAGAGCAAGAAAAAATGGATTTGGGTAATAAAAGCATTGATCCGACATTTTTTATCTTAATGGTCATAAATTGCTCATATTAAAGCATATTTTCACATTAAATAGATAAATGTAGCTTTTAAACACTAGTAAGACTGTTACTAGTGTCACTGTCACTGTTCCACAGTGTACAGTTTATACAGAGAAACTGTTGCAAACACAAACCACTTGAAATTCACTGTTTTTGTCCCAGAAACCAACATATGCAGGCACCCCATTGTGCCACCTGTTTAAAAAGCAGATAACGCAGATTCTCCAGGAGTGTGGGGTTCTATAGAAGCAGGCAGATTTTCTGCATTAAGAAGCTCAATATATTCTGCAAGTGGGTGAAAGTGCATCATCTTCTGCTGAGCTACAGTGATGAGAGAGGAAATTGCATGGTTTCCTTGGCATAGAGAATCAGTTAGTTAACAACTAATTAATAACACCCTGTTAACTCAAAGTGCCATGCTGACAACACTAAAGAATCTCTGATTCAAAAACAACAGAACAAATGGTGCTAATGTGAGCTGTCCAGGCTCTGTTCCTGTCCAAGGATACTCAAAATTTCCATTACAAGAGGATGGATGGAAGGGAAGCAGACAGGAAGGGCTTCATGGTAAAAAACATACAGACAGAGAAGAGAGAGGGAGAGAGAGGGAGCGTGAGAGAGAGAGAGAGAGAGAGAGAGAGAGAGAGAGAGAGAGAGAGAGAGAGAGAGAGAGAGAGA
>JBBIGC010169603.1:0-15687 GCA_037576955.1 Lepidarchus adonis
TAGATAGATAGATAGATAGATAGATAGATAGATAGATAGATAGATAGATAGATAGATAGATAGATAGATAGAATATACAACACAGAAGGTAAAAGGGGAAAACGTTATTTTAATGAAATTTGTAACACAGCCGTGGTCATTCAGAAATCTGGGTAAATGAATCTGCCTGGTCAAGTCTGCATGCGTGGGTTGGAGTCTGCTCCTGGGAGGGGTGGGGACGGCCTCCTTTGAATGGCCCTCCTCTGATCTTCCTTTGGTCCCTTGGAGGTCAGGCAGCTGGGTTGCCGCGGCAGGCTCTGATCCACCCTGCTGGAGGACGGCCCGGGGAACCGAAGCTCCATTGGGGCCGGGATTGCGGCCCTGGCCAGCGAGAGACCTGGGCTCTGGGCCTGCACTGGTGAGGGGTTGTGGGCGGGGCTGGGGATCTCGCTCGTAGGCCTCCTTGTATGGGGGCCTTTGTCCCCTCTGTCCCTTGCTTATACTAGGCATTCTGTTCCCCTATTCTGATCTTTGTGCATTTGGCTTACCCCATGTTGTCTCTTATCTCTCTCTTCCCCATTTTTATATGAAGGTGAAACGGACGCATAATCCTTCCCTGCTGATGAGCTGATTCCCCTCAGGCTGTTGGCATCTCGCACCCACCTTTGTTTATTTTATGTTTTACCTTTTTTCTGTTAATAAATTTCCCCTCTGGGCATTGTTTCTTGCTCAAACCTGACATGTTGGTGTCGTTTGTGATGTTTTTGCTCACACAGGTCTACAAATGGAGACACTTTGGGACTGTGGCAACTCTACCAAGAAGTTGGCCCTCAGTCCAAATGACCCCAAGAGCAAAACGAAAGCAAGAGCAAAAGATTTTTTTTACCTTTTGCCAACAAGACAACACTTAATCTTCTCCTATAACATTTTACAAGGTTGGAGAAAACAGAGATAGGGATTTTTAACTGTTCCCCATCTTTATAGTTTGTCCAGAGTTCTGGGTTCCCTCTTATGCACTCTCCTCTTCAGCTTAGCCCACAGGCTTTCAATGGGGTTGAGATCTGGGGCTGAGGTGGTCATGGGAGGAGCTTCAGTTTATATTTGCTGAGCCATTTTATGCAGATTTTTCCATGTGTTTAGGGTCATTATATCTGCTGGAAAACCCAATGATGATCCACATTCAGCTTTCTGGCAGAGGTACCAGATTCTGATTTAGAACATTCTGGCATTTCTAGGAGTTCATGATGTCATGCACCCTAACAAGGGCCAGGGCTTTTGGAAGAGAAACAGCCCCAAAGCATCACAGATCCTCCCCCATACTTTACAGTGGGCATGAGGTGCTTTTCCACATACTCATCCTTGGATTTACTCCAGACACACTTAGAATGTTTGTTGCCAAAAAGCTTAGTTTCAGTCTCATCTAACCGAAGCACGTGGTCCCAGTTAAAGTCCTAGTACTGTTTAATGAACTCCAGACTTTTTTCTTTGTAATTATTGGTGAGAAAAGGTGTGTTCCTTTCATGTCTCACAAATAGCTTCTTGGCATGTATATTATTTTATAGAGATTGTTAGAGGTGCCAATAATTGTGGCATACATGATGTTAAAATAATGATATATGATATGACATACAGTAGTGTGAAAAAGTGTTTGTCACACTGAAATGTTTTGGATCATCAAACGAATTTAAATATTAGTCACAGACAACAGAAATAAACACAAAATATGTTTTTAACTGAAGGATTTCATTATTAAGCAAGAAAAAATCGAAACCTACATGGCCCTGTGTGACAAAGTGATTGCCCCCTAAACCTAATAACTGTTGGGCCCTTAGCAGCTGCAATCAAGTCTTTGCAAAAAACTTGCAATGAGTATTTTACAGCTGTGGAGGAATTTTGTCCCAAACTTATCTTTGCAGAATTGTTGTAGTTCAGCCACATTGAAAGGTTTTTGAGCATCAACCTCTTTTTTAAGGTCACACAGCTTCTCAATAGGATTCAGGTCAGGACTTTTACTAGGCCACTCCAAAGTCTTCATTTTGTTTTTCTTCAGCCAATCAGAGGTGGACTTGCTGGTGTGTTTGGATCATTGATCTGCTGCAGAACCCAAGTTCGTTTCGGCTTGAGGTCATGAACAGATGGCTGGACATTCTCCTTCAGGAGATTTTTAGCAGAATTCATGGTTCCATTTATCACAGCAAGTCTTCCAGGTCCTGAAGCAGCAAAACAGTCCCAGACCATCACACTACCACCACCATGTTTTACTGTTGGTATGATGTTCTTTTTCTGAAATGCAGTGTTACTTATTTTATGTCAAATGTAATGGAACACACACCTTCCAAAAAAGTTGTTTCATCAGTCCACAGAGTATTTTCCCAAAAGTCTTGGGGATCATCAAGATGTTTTCTGACAAAATTGAGACAAGCCTTAATGTTCTTTTTGCTCAGGAGTGTTTTTCATCTTGGCACTCTGCCATGAAGGCCATTGTTGCCCAGTGTCTTTCTTATGGTGGAGTCATGAACACTGACCTTAACTGAGGCAAATGAGGTCTGAAGTTCTTTGGATGTTGTTGTGGGAGTCTTTTGTGATCTCTTGGATGAGTTGTCGATGTGTTCTTGGGGTAATTTTCTTCTGGGAAGGTTTACCACTGTTCCATGTTTTCACCATTTGTGGATGATAGTTCTCACTGTGGTTCTCTGGAGTCCCAAAGATGGTTTTATAACATTTTCCAGACTGATGCATCTCAATTACTTTATTAATAAATTGTTCCTGAACGTCTTTGGATCTCAGCATGATGTCTAGCTTTTGAGGATCTTTTGGTCTACTTCACTTTGTCAGGCAGGTCTTATTTAAGTGATTTCTTGATTGAGAACAGGTGTGGCCAGAGATGTTGAACTCAGGCGTGAGGAAAAATGTAAGTTTTAACAGAGGGGCCAATCACAGGGCCATATAAATTTGGATTTTTTTCTCCCTTAATAATAAATTCCTTCACTAAAAGTTGAATTTTGTGTTCATTTGTGTTGTCTTTGACGAATATTTAAATTTGTTTGATGATCTGAAACATTCATGTCTGACAAACATGGAAAAAAAGAAAAGATTGTAATTTATAAGGCAAAGCAATACATTTCATTTGAGCCAATACAACACAGCAGCTGCACCAAGTCAACACCAGCCTACACAATGAAGGTTACAACAATGACATAGTGCCTTCCCTTGGCACCACCACACACTTACAGACCTTGTCATGGTTATACTACAGCATGGGGCAATCTAATTGGCACAGTACTCAAATAAAATTAAACCGAATAGCTGTAACAAGAGAAAGGTGACTTTCACTCGAATCAAAATTCCAAGTGCGGTTAAACCAATACAGCCTAAAAGAAAGTCAATACTTCAGACATTGCACACCACCCCCTAAACCGTAAATATTCTAACAAACCAAGTGGTCAGTAGACATATAAGTGTACTATAATGCATCAATAATGATACACTTTTAAACCAAAGTATAATATAGCAAACTTTATTTTAAATTAAAGTTTAACGCAGAACTCTATTTTAAAATGGCTTTTAGCATAGTAAAGACCATTTTAAACCAATCAATAACAGATCAATAACAGAAGTTATAATTCAATATCAGAACCAGAGCCGTTTTTCTTCGAAATCAACTTGTGCAAATCCATCTCCAATGAATGTCTCATGCGCTAGGACTGTTTTGTGGTTGGGTGGAGGAGCGAGCAGACAAACAAAACACAAAAGCGATACAAAACGAGCATTAGCTAGGAGAGTGTTCTGAATGGGCGGGGGAGCGAGCAGACACACGAAACACGAAAGGGATACAAAAGGCGCATGCACTAGGAGAGTTCTCTGGATGGGTGGGGTGAAAGCTATCTGCTTTGACGGGGCAGAAAAGCGGAACTCAAAAGCGAAGTACATTTTAACAATAACATTAGGATTTATACTCGATGGTCACAATATAGTCATTTACTACAGCTCACGTGGAACAAGCAGAGATACTTCAAGTATACTCGATATATTGCCCAGCCCTACTTCAGATCTTGAAGTAAGAAGTCTGGGCAATGGCAACCTGTGGCAAGCATCCAGTGGCACGAATATTTCCCTGAGAAAAAGGTGGAGTAACAGATTTTACAGGTGCAGCACAAGATCAGTGGGAGTTGTACGGCTCATTAGGGCTAAAAAGTCAGGCACTACATTAAAACAAGACCAAAGCAGCTATAGGACAGTAGTAATTATGCGTGAGTTGACGCTCCAGTTACTACTTGCATGAACACAAACCTGCTTAGTGACACAGATTCTCTGGGAAGCACCATAGTGCAAAAAGGCCCTGCACTGGTCGTCCCGAACTCCATTATCCAACTTGTTTAAACCGACTTCTCCTGAAGTACATGTTACAATTTAACTTCGCACACCTGCTTAAACTTATTATGTGTAGATTGGTAAACAGTCTACCAGTATATGGTCCCATCTTGAGTCCGTTTCCTGTGTGAAAGTGTTTACAGCAATAGTTAAATTTTTTTGAAAAATATTACAATTGTTACATTCAAATTAATCAGTTGTAATTATCTACATTTAACATTTTTGTAATTGAAGATGTATTTAATTAGTAAAATTACATACATTATATTAATTAATTGCCTTTACGAATAAGCAAAATACTGTCAGCTTCTGATTCTCCATTTAAAAGCCCCATGTTCAACTGGCACCTGGGTTTCTAACAGCATAGACAACTGATTCATAAGCATGATAATCCTACGATCATTAAATACAGAACAATAAGCAGGATAAAAGCAAACGCAGTGGGAAGTTCAATAGAAGCAATTGTATGATAGACTGAAACATTAAAACAAAGAAGACCAAGCACAATTAATAAAAACCTGTATGCTGATAGCAGCATGGTCATGTTCTATTGTCCATGTTTCTCATCCATGCTGCTGTATTAATTAGTTGATAATTAGAAATGCCGATATTCATTAGAACATCCAAACGTCCATAGAAATGCATAACAATGCATGAAATTATGCCGGGGGCGTATGAATGGGAAATAGAATGACCCCATTTAGTTCCTGATCCAGAGATAAAAAAAAACAAAAAAACACACAAACTACTGGGCTATCAGCTAAAGAAGAAGGGCATGGGAAGCTCAAGAGCACACGATTGGCTGCCGGCCCAACACATCCTCATTCAGAGAATGACGTTTACGTGTCTAACCTGTAAGTACACTCTGGTGAGCTGCCTGTTTGTTGTCTACTTTTTGGACTTTCCTTACATAACCCAAATCCTAGCCAGTGGGATCAACACAGACAGCAAGGTCTACACATATTGTTTGAATATAGCCTGTGTGAAACATGAAGCAATGGGAGGGGGTGCAACAACACTGGACACATACACCCTAGCTAGAAAGATGCCTCTAGCTTTATTCTACAAACTTGACCTAAATACGGCCCCTTTGTCAAGTCTGGGACAGAAAATGCAGAAGAAACATATTTGGAGGAAAAACACACAAAGATGGACTGGAAAGAGAGAGGAACCCTTTTAAAGTTTAAAGATTTACATCATGTAAATTATTAATGTGGAAATGTTAATGGGAAAGTAAAGCCTAGTTAAGTTTTTGCTAAAGCAATACCTCAAAGCTTTATTGTGAAGTGTGGTCTATGTACAGAAAGCAGTAAAAACATTCAAATTCCTCAATTAGAACTTTTTTAGCTCTTGTTACTTAATACAGTTGTCCCACCTAGAAGAGCACAAGAGGGTTCCAACCTCTGCAGCCAAACAGGTATCTCATGCCAGGAGAAAGACGATAGGAGGGCTAGGCTGGTTAGAGTCAAGCATGATAGCGAGGATGTAGGATTACACCACCATCCAATAGAAAACCACAGATGAATAAGACTTTCAAACATTAAGTCTAAATTAAACAGCCCCCTCAGAGCACACGGGTTTCGAGTGGCACATTCTCATCCAGACTTGCTGATTTTTTCAAGATGGAATTGTTGGACACTGCAGTGATTGATTAGCACAAGGGGAGAATCTTCACCTCTACTCCGCCTTCGTCTCGAATCTGTTAACACTTCCAAGGATGATGTCTTCATCACAAGCCGACATGGTGAATCACATGCGTCGTCTCGCTGCGGGGAGCCTATTGACGCTAAACCAAAGTAAGAGGCACCAAAGTATGGGGCCCACCATTGAGTACTAGCGCAGGCATGTGACTGGGTCAAAGGAGCATGACGTATCCTCTCACAGCTGCATCACATCACAATGGAAGGGTTCAGACTATGTAAGGAAGAAAAGCAGAGCCTGGCTGACAGATAAGACTGACTTAAGGGATGTCCTGCAGATTCAACAATATTTCTAACCTTGAAAAAATGGTTTCTTGGTGGTCTTTAATCACCAGGCAGCGGAATCAAACGTTCATTTGCTCACATCTGATCACACCAATGGACGAAACAGCAAAAATAATTCCCACCAGAATTTTTTCCATCATCGGTTAAAATGGAACAAACAAAAAAGCCAGCACTGCAATATTGCACTAAAACTAATGGAATACATTTGAAATAAGCATTGATTACATCAGCCAATAATTTTGCCTTTGAAATAAATGATTCCCATCAATCAGACCAGTAGCGAAATGTGTAAAACAGCAGCAAAAGGAGCAGAGTCTGTAAAACAGGACAGAATGTGCTGCTAACCATTTGTTCACGCAGCACCCACTCGAGTATGACTCATCGTCCTTACATCACGCGTCCTTATAAATGGCGCAAGGGAATGGAGGTGGGGGTGGCACTGAACGTATAAAGATGTGTGTCCCATCACTGAGCAGTGAATACCTTACCAATAATTGCTCCTTCCAAAATAGAACATTTCATTAAGCCACTATTCTATTACACAAACAGAACCACTTACTTTCAAGTGTGCAGCAGTTTCTATAAACTGAAATTGGACGAGGGCTCAACTAATGAAATTACTAATGAACCTCCCCCTTCTGAAAGCTGCCGCAATCTCGAGGTTTCATCTGTGAGACTGTGCAGTTGCATCATTACAGTATAAGAATAGTGGTACATTTCACAGACCTCACCACAATCACATGAAGATGGAAACATATTGCAGTACAAAGTTTAATCAAGCTGCATGATTTGCATACGTAAACATTTGCTTGCAGAGAACAAAAGCTTTTTAATGACGTGTTGCCAGATAGTGGCTCATTTATATCAAGGAGGTAGAATATCTTTCCATTTGCATGGAACTCTCTGCCAAGCTTTGGCCGCAGATGTTGTTTGCATACTGTGTAAACACAAGGGGTCTAGGGAGTAATCAGCACTAAAATAGAAACAAAGTCACATGTGAGTTTAGGGATCACCATCATTTGAGCATAAAAATCCATTATTCACACTAAGCATGCCTGGGAAAGCTTCAAGACCTAGCATGACATGTGTTGTCTTGGATGCTAGTGTGCTGGATTAAAATGAAGGACTATATCACAGTGCACACTGTAGACATTAATTCAATGGTATGGATGGCTAGCTCAGGTGAGGTACGGAGGAATAACAATCTTGAACAAAAATGAGCCTACAAGCAAAAGATTTAAAAAATAGATTAAAAATATATTATTGACCAATACATTTTTAATAAAATCAATAACGTATTGAGTGTATCTAGGATTATTTAAATTTCTACCAGATGGGGAGACAAAATCCCTTTTCCACATAGTGTTTTAGTCAAAACAAAATGGATTTTATTTTTAAATTGCAAATGTTCACAAACATTAATGCATTAGTCTTTCACTTTAGAAATACTAGCAGCTCTGATATGTTCCATTTGCTTCTCTGGAAGTTACTTCTTGATGGACCCAGCTCTCTCACATGAGTGTTTAATAACAAAAGTCCTTCCAACTTGGTGTAAACTTTCAGGAGGTGAAAACTGGTGAAATATCTTAAAGTAAAATCAAGAAAGAAAAACATTGTTGCCGTTTTCCCTGTGTGGTGGTATCTACACAGGAGTGTGTGGGGTAAAACCAGTGGAACTATACCATAGATTAATGTGTGTACACACACGTACACAGACACAACTAAATTGCTAAACATCAATGCAGATAATCCTGAGATGTAAAGCTTGGTGTTACAAATAACTATAATACACTGATCATAAGGACAAGTTTCATGTTATATTTTATGTTAATCAGGATCATGAAGAGTTGATGTGAATCTGCAGAATGACAGGACAGGTTTTTTTATTATTATTGTTAGTTAATACGGCAGAGCCCTCATATTAAATGTTTATGCACTAAACATATCGTTCATTAACATTTAAGTGCCGTGTTAATATTGATGCACTTTTAAAGCAAGCTTCATTATGGGCTCCCATCTGCATTTCATAAAGCTTCATTGTAAAAAGTGCTATATAAATAAACTGAAAGAATGAATACATGTATTCATGATATATTGCTATGTCGATAATTTGCACAGAGGCAAAAAGACATGAAGGCCTTACTTAATATGATAATCATCAATCAATGTACTTGTGGCTCCATAAAATAGGTGGTCATGAGGGGATAATGACTGAATATAAAGAGCATCCACAAAATCTCAGTCTCTGCAAGCAAAGATAGGTCATGGCTCATAACTTTGGAATTTGCACATCAGTATTTTATCAACATGTGCGGCAAGGCCGGTAACCACTGCTGAATGTGTGTGACCTTCGAGCCCTTAGAAAGCCCTGCATGAGAAAACGTGTTTTGGTGATAAATATGGTCACCGTCACTTAGCACAGTCCGCCATTGTAACAAGAAAGGCAGCCTACAACTATTCCTTCTATACAGAAACACTGACTGAAAGAAGTGAAAACATGCACTGTAATCTGAAGAGTTCACACTTCAACTTTGCCTTGTCAAAAACCATGCTAACAACAAAATGGGTCATTCAGACTGTTACCAGCACAAGGTGCAAAAGCCAGCCCCAGTCATGGCATTGGTGGGGCAGGTGTATGAAGGTCCTACTATAACAGAGGATATACTGGGATTTGAGTTAGACATAGTCATCATGGCGATGTCTTTTCCCAGGCAGTAAATGTGATTTTTCAGCAAGACAACGTCAGGCCTCATTCTGCATGGACTACAACAGCAAGGCTTTGTGGAAATGGAGTCCGTGTTTCTGACTGGCCTGTTCGAACTTTTTCTTGAGTGTGCTGCAGAGGTCAATCTAAATTAGTTTACATTCACAACATACATTTGAGGTGAGGAGTGAAAAGACAGAATAATTAACATCACACATTCTTGTTCTTAATTGCATACATAACGTTCCAACTTTTCCAGAAATGGGCTTTGCAAGTACAAAAAAAGATGTAATGATTGTATGGGTGGACTAGTGCACATGTAAACCTTCTCAAAGCAAAACTGACATTCTGCACTTGAACCTCAGTTTGTTGTTGCACTTCAGATCCAAAGTACTGGAGTTCAGAGCCAAAACTAAAATAGCCACTGTCCTATTGCTTACAGCAAGCACCATAGCATCCAACTGTCCATGCATCTAAAATTACTTTTACCATGTAACCTAACTGCAAACGGTCAGCTTCCAATTATGGAGGCTGAAACTCAAACTAAATTACTGCAATTGTGCACCAACAAATTTGGCTCAAAGCCACAACAGAGAATCTCGTTAGGCTTGAATAACAAATCATCCTAAAAAGTGTTCATAATCATCTAGCAGTGATCCAAGTGTAAATACATGAGAAGCTTCCACATCAAACAAGCATTCCCCCTCTTAGGTTTCTGAACTCCAGATTAGTGGCTCTCAAACTGGTCGATGCTAATATTAAATTTATGTACATACCTGCCATTTCAAAATAAAAATTTAATGAAACGTCAAATTTGAAATGCATAATCAGTACTATGCATAACTTGAATATTAATATTAGAATAATATTACAATAAATACAAAGAAAAACAAATAACATTAATAAACTAACCAAGGATGACTTAACCATTTCCATATTTATCTTTGCAGAAGAACTCTATAATTGTAGATTGCATCAAATATCTTATTTAGCTCAATTAGCCCTTCCTTAGATTCAGTCAGGTGCGGTTGATGGCGCTTTATATATTATTTAATGGCCGGGGGCATTGAGGAGAAATCTAGAGCCAATGCTGTGTATTTCTAACCAACTCGCACAATATCAACTAATATTTACATACAGCACTGCATATGCATTATTTCAATGTTAATTTGTGAGTGCAATAACCCAAAATACAGTAAATGTGTGAAATATTACAGATAATCTTCAAGTAATGTATTAAATAAGCCATTGACAGGGCTCACACTTTTTTGTTTTAGCAGTATTGACTGACAATTTTATCCTGATAGCTGAAGGTGATCTATTTTAGATATTTAGCACAAACACTCATAACAGAAATGCCAGATTTATAAGTTATTATTTCAGCAACACTTAGGAAGTTTGTTTATTAATATTTTTGGAGCAAACTTAAATATCATCTGATACCACCATCCAGGCAGCTGTACATCAAAACAGCTTGGACAAACAGCCCTGAAAGACATGGCAACATCTCCAAAAGCGATTAGCACGACTGGCAGCTTCGCCATGCCGAGTGCCAACAAAGCTTGTAACGTTATGCAGAAGAGGAAGAGCTATACAAACAACATTAATCTCTGCTTTGCCTCTTAAGATTCTCCAACGAGCTCTAATGGGGCTAGTACACAAGCAAATGAGATTTGTGGAGCTCTACCACTTACATCATGTAGCTCTATGAAAGTACACTGCCATCAGATTAGTGGCTATTTCCATCAGCCGGCAGAGCAGCAGAGTTCTTTGGTCAGTTCTTAGTTATGCTGAACACTTCTAAGAAACCGGTTTCTCAAAAGAGTGGGGACACTAAGCCTTTACAATGCCATTAAGGCCAGTGCCTCAAACTGGGTTTTTTGCAGTCTTGATATAAAAGTGACAGAGTCACGAAAGAGTATGCAATGATATGCAGATCTCAAAAGTAATTTTCCTGACTAATTAAATAAAAAACTGCTATGTGAATGATTTGTCAGAATAGGTAAATATGAAGCAAGCCATTTTTAAGGGAGCAATAAGGCAAAAATATGACCCCAATACAGAATGTCAATAAATTAATTCATTATATGATGTTGAAACAAAATGAGCCACCATTATGATCAGAAATTAAGAGCACATGACTTTGTAAAGAAACATACAGTTGGTCAGCATTGAAGATCTTAATATAACAATATGCACAGAAGAATCAGACAATTACTTTATTTTGATTTACATGGTCATATTGCTCAGCTCTACTACACTGGTTGAAATTTCAATAAAAAAAAATAGGAGTCATCATAGTCTTTAAGGACTTTCTACCTTGTGTAGACATTCGTACCATGAAATCATTACAGTTTAGGCCAAAAGCACCGTAAAAAGTCTCAGGCATCAGTCAGGATATTCAAGAGCATTTCATGCTATTAAAACAGAGGTTCTGAGATGGAGTAGACCACTATAAACAATTCTGACATTGTTGGCTTCCCTAGAATGAAACTTTTCCAATCAAAACCCAGTAAATGACTTTGTTTACTGCTTAACCACTTCACCATGAAGATATCTTGGACAAATCTGAGGATTACCCTTTGACCTTAAACCACATTCAGAGAATATCAGCACATAAACACAGGTAAGGCTGGGTGATGTATCAAAACCACTATATACTGCAGCTTGTTCTACACTCAATGTGAATAACTATGCCAACATGGAGTACAAATGGTCATGTATTGCTTACACTGCCAATGATACAACTGTGTGTGTGGAATTACCTGGGTTAAATAAATACAAATTTTGTTAACCGAGTGCAATTTCCCCATTTGCATTAAAACTGAGACCTGTCCTAAAAGAAACAAATGAAAAAAGACAAGAATGTTTTAAGGCAGAATAGGTTTCAGAGACTGCAAGTATCATACAGGGGTGACTGCTTTCGGCAAGCACAGGAGATGAGATTTCAAAACATTGAGATTAAATATTGTATTACATTACAGCCTATAAATATTGCAGCATTATTTAGAGACCATTATTTAAATCAGTCTCTACTCATCAAGCAAGCTGTGCAAAGTAGAGTAGCAAATGCATTTCAAATGCATAAATATCAGTGCAATATAGGTTTAACAGCTTATAGATGTCTACATTTTGGTTTGCACCCTCCATGATTATCATTGGAGCAATGCATGCAAAAAAACAACAAAAAAAAAGTCTTAACCAGATTAAACGCCTGCGTTGTTTCTGCACTTACTGCTTGTGTGGTTAGATGCAGCTGCCAGTTTTCCCAAATACTGCCCTGTCCTTCCTCACCCGAGGATGCAGAAACATGCGGTATTCTACGGTCCAGCGTGGTTTGTTGACACTGGCTCTCTGCTTCCCGGCTGAGGACTTGAGAGGGGATTACTACACCGTGCGTCCTGCAGTGAATGAGTCTGGCTGGGTGTGATGGCTTGAAGGTGAGAGCTTGTTACCAGAGGCTTCTAAATTACAGTACAAAGCTTTCAATTTAGTTTTGGCAAACTAAATACCAGCACAGGCTGCGCCTGGGTGAACAACAAAACTACAGTGGCTTAAAAGAACTTTTGGCTGTTCTGACAAAACAACAAGAGGGAGTGGTTTCATCAGTGGGAGGAGTTAAAGGAACGGCGGGGCTGAGACAAAACAGAGTGACCAAATGAAAGTGCGAGACAGACAAGTAGAGCTAGGTGACCCCACTAAGCCTCTTTACTGTGGTGACTGTACTGTTCACAGGCAGGGATGGTAGATTAGAGGCCAGCAGGCACTTTAGATCTCCTCTCTGACTGCTAGCCATGCAGCATTACAGAGCTAAAATTAGACCTCTGGACAATCAAGTTTGGATCCAGGGGACAAAGTACAAATCAAGGGGACTACTAAAGTGGGCATAAAAAGCGACAGCCAACAGGAAGAAAGAGGATGTCCATCAGGAGCTCTGTTAAAAGATGGTTTTAGATTTAGATGTCAAGTAGAGCTCGGCAACGTGATGATACGTATCATTGTGATAAACTGTGGCCATAATGAGTTTTGTTTCTTTGGTTTTTTTTAAGAATACTGTGATATCATCAGCATGGTTTCATTTTAAAGAGCATCATTAGTCTAGCATTAGTTAATTTACTGTAAAGTGGTGTGAGAAACACTGAATAAACAATGTGTACTGATTATAGTTAGATTTTTTTTGTGTAAATATGACATTGCTGGCTTTTTACCATTTAAAAGATAATGGAAAAGGCATATCATGACATTCTAAGTATCATATATGATATTTTTACCATATCATCCACCTTTAGTTGAGGGCCAATGCTGACCCTCAACACAATATTAGGATGGGTGTAGGTAATGCACAAGTCACAGTGGCTGGCATTGTTGACCCACAAAAGGATAATCCAGCCGGTCAAGCGCACCTCCTGACCCTGTTGATCTGAACACTCAAAACACGTATAAACCTTTAAAAAAAACTAGAACCAATACTAACAAAGCGTTCAAATAAAAAATGGACCAAAACAAGAGTAAATAATCAATACTGTGCTAAACCTTCACCCACCACAACAACCATGCAAAGCTTTTTACAAGACAGAAGACCTGAAAATACTCTTAATGAATTGAAAACAGCTTGCATCCCATAAATATGGATAGTAACCGCTTCCTTGTAGTGTTCATAACCACAGGGCTTTCAGGAAGAGTTCCAAACAGTTGCACTTGTCCAGCCACAGCTAATCAGTATAGGGGGAAACAATCCCCCAACCTCAACCCACTCTTAATAGCCAAAACATATTGCTTCAAAGCCAGTGCTCTGGTTTATGTAAAGGAGAATCCCACAATGCAAAGCTCGTACACAATGAAATGGGCTTGATGCCAAACGCTCTGTACATGTGTAACGTAATAAGTCAATTTTGTTCACAGTGGTGGTGATAACCAGGCAAAATCCCACCGCACCAAGTTATCACAGTAGCTACAAATTCAAAGCCTGACATCCTAAATGTTGTTTTATAAGAGATGTATTGTGTATTCATGGGGATAAGTACATGTAGAGCACCATCAATAAAACAGTAGACATTTAACTTTTCTAGGATTTCCTCTGTGTTACAATTATCAATATTACACAAACACTCAGAATATGCCTATAGGTTTACTGGTACATTTTACATATTAAATAATAGTTATATTTGTGTTTGGAACATGGCGACACATGGTTCCATTCACAACCACTGTTAATCAATGTGAGGCAGTCAGGTTTCTCTACAGTTAAACACTTCACTTCAAACCACTGTGAAGGACAACGTAAATTCCCCCAAATGTATAAGAAGGGAAGCTCATTTAAAATAATATATAATAAACAATAAGCAAAAATATGCAAATACATATGTGTCAAGCTCCGTTTCTCATCCCTTTTGTTCATTTCTAACAATAAAAGGAATAACATTTTTAAAACGACTAGAAAACTAAACTAGATATAACCAATACCAAAAGTTCCAATCAAAAGTCCACCAATGTTTTAACACTGTATATAATAAGCAATAATTACATTTATGCAAATATATCCAAAGTAAAAACCAAATGCATAAAAAAGTGCCACATGAATTCACCATTTGCAAATACTATCTAATAAGTAGAAATCCAAATGAAAGCATGAAAGAAAGAATGAATGAACTTCCATCCAGTGAGCTACTTCATGCACAGGGGCAGGTTGTTGACCACTTGCTGTTTACAAGTCAACCCTCTTTCCCCGCTCATCCAGATATTTCACTTAAACCAGAGAAATGCTGACCACATGTTCTCCCAGGTCATATCTTTGCTGATTGCTTGTTGAAGTGGACATAATGTAATAACCTGGGTACAAATCATGAGCTCCAAAACAACAACAAATGCTGAGCCAGCACTGAGGAGGCAATTTAAAAACAATGCAGTGGTTTAAAAAGCCCCAAACAGCACACAGCTGGTATCAAGTGATGCAGTTTTAAGAGCTATACATGACTCCCAGGGAGAGGAGTCCTAAGATAGGGGTCATACTGAAGGTTCTGAAAAAATGCTTTTCTTATGGTAAAAATAGGGTCAGAGGAGATCAACCAATGGGATAACAAAGAGACATGACATGTTTCAAAATAAAAAAAAACAAATCAATCAATATTGTGTGTTTCTCAGAAAAAGGAATTTGATCATGCTCTCTATTTTTGACCCCTTGAAGTTGAAAAGTAGGTTGCGTCATTTTTATGTAAAAAAAAAACCCAATACATTTCAAGCACACGTATAATTTGCAATCTGTGTTTTTTGGCTGATCAGCCAGAACATGAACACCACCTGCCTCCCAATCATGCAGTCAATACTTACTGTGGTGCACTGTGTTCTAACCACTTTCCATCAGAGCGACTATGAACATTTACTACAAGAGCACCTCTTTAGGATCAGACCAGACATGCTGGCCTTCTTTCCCAAAAAGAATCAATGAGCTTTGGTTTCCCATGAACCGGACACAAATTCACTAGTATCTTTCCTTGGATCACTTTTGTTAAGTACAAACTACTGCATACATGGAACATGCCAAATACACACAGCTTCACATTCACATTTGCACTTTGCACTTTATTAACAACAATCTTAACAATCTCTGTATATTTAGAGTTTAGTTTAGTTTGGTTCATATTTGTATTT